>JADBJO010004380.1:67500-72500 GCA_016801955.1 Conus betulinus | reverse complement strand
CAGTGTTGACTACTTTTCCTGTTGTTGACTGCTTTTCTTCAGTGTTGACTACTTTTCCCATTGTTGACTGCTTTTCTTCAGTGTTGACTACTTTTCCCATTGTTGACTGCTTTTCCTCAGTGTTGACTACTTTTCCCATTGTTGACTGCTTTTCTTCAGTGTTGACTACTTTTCCCATTGTTGACTACGTTTCCCATTGTTGACTGCTTTTCCTCAGTGTTGACTACTTTTCCCATTGTTGACTGCTTTTCTTCAGTGTTGATTACATTTCCCATTGTTGACTGCTTTTCCTCAGTGCTGACTACTTTTCCTGTTGTTGACTGCTTTTCTTTCTTTAGTGTTTGCCTACTTTTCCCATTATTAACTACTTTTCCCGCTGTTTGACTGCTTTTCGTCATCGTTGATGACTTTCATTGCTGTTGACGGCTTTCCCTCACTGTTGCCTGTTTTACTTACTGCTTTTCTCATTGTTGACTACTTTTCCCATTGTTGACTACTTTTCCCCATTGTTGACTACTTTTCCCATTGTTGACTACTTTTCCCATTGTTAACGGCTGTTCCTGTTGTTGTTGACGGTTTTGTTCACTGTTGCCTGCTTTACTCTTGACCTTTCCCCTGGTGACTTCTGTTCCCATTGTTGACGGTTCTCCTCACTGCTGACGGCTTTTCCCACTGCTGTGTTCCCACTGATAACTGCTTTTCCCATTATCATCCACTTTTTCCCATTGTTCATTGTCCTCACTGTCGACGGATTATCTCACTATTGGCTATTAATTTTTTTTCCGCACTGTTGACTACTGATCCTACTACTGACAGCCCCAATCACTGTGGGACGGCTTCCACCACTGTTGAACACTGTTGCACATTTTTTACAGTGTTGATTACTTTTCCCACTGTTGATACCAATTACTCACTGTTGACTACTTCTCCCTACTACTCACTACTTTTTCATACTGTTGGCTACGTTTCCCTACTGATGACTACCCTTTCCATACCTTTGATTTCAAGTTCATATTGTTGACTTCTTTTCCCACCATTGACTTCATTTTCCTACTGTTTACTACATTTCCCTGTAACTGGTTTCTTTTTTCCTGTTTCCCTGCTCTTAAATTTTGTTTGTGTTTTTTTAACTTGTTCCACTGTTGCTGACAACGTTTATTTACCATTGACTTCTTTTTTTCTACCATTGGCTTCATTTCCTACTATAAACTGTTCACTGTTCACTGTTCCATAGACTTCTGTACCCACATTTGACTGTTTTCACATAGCTGACTTTCTAACCAAAACACACCCCCTCCCCTCAACCTCCTATTGAATGTTTTACCCAAACTTGATTGCTTTTTCCTATCGTTCACTACTTAGCTGTACTGCTTACTATTCTCTCTCTCTCTCTCTCTCTCTCTCTCTCTCTCTCTCTCTCTCTCTCTCTCTCTCTCTCTCTCTCTCCATCCCCCCCTCTCTCTCTCTAACTCTCTCTCTCTTTTTTCTTATCTGACTCATCATCCAGGATACGCGGAGTCACGTTGCTCCCAAGCCGCCCATAGCGGCCCCTGTTTCAAGGCTAAACCCAAATTGTCCCGTTGCAGCCCCGGCACCGGCACCGGCAATCCACCGGGGAGTAATCAATATCAAATCGTCGTCAGGCAATCCAGCAGTATTGCCCTGCTGCCGAGTCACTACGGTGCTATTTAGTGGTACCTGTTCTAATCCCCACACACGGCTGGATACAGCCTACTAAGCCCCCCCCCTACTGTTGTCATTGATTGCGGAGTTGGGGAACGAACGTGAATGAGTCGTCTCCCTCAGGAGAGCGCCGTCAGGTCCGTCTAACCACAGTCCCCATAAACTGGCAAATACAGACAACCTTGAAACGAGCTCACTAAGACATTGTTGTAGAGAGCACATTAAACGTTAGTCACATTATCAGTAGGGCAAAAGAAAAGGCCACAGAATTTAAGAGGTGTGTGTGTGTGTGTGTGTGTGTGTGTGTGTTTGTGTGTGTGTGTGTGTGTGTGTGTGTGTGTGTGTGTGTGTGTGTGTGTGTGTGTGTGTGTGTGTGTGTGTGTGTGTTGTGTGTGTGTGTGTGTGTTTGAAACTGATCAATGAGGATGAGGATGAGGAGGGTCGTGTTATAGAATTCCATTCTGGTCACAGACAACATTCCCAGGCTTAATTTCGCGCTTCATTACTATCACCTGGTGTCAGGTAGGACGCAGAGGTACCGACACCTTGAGCACCAAACAGGAAATTTGAGCTGTAGATACAGATCCATTTAATGGATGACATTCTATGGTGTGCTTCCACTCTTTACATTTGACACTATAGCACACAGATAAACATAAACGCACACACACAACACACACACACACACACCGCACACACACACACACACACACACACACACACACACACACGCACGCGCGCGCGCGCACGCGCGTGCGCACACACACACACACATGTGCAAACTGGAAATAACTTTTCTTAACCAGACATCAATGAGTCCATAGACGTTATCAGCACTCATGTCCCATTCCGAGTCTGCGGGTCTGGAAACATGGAAAACGGTATCTCAGCACTGCAGTCACAGTCACTCGTGGTCACTGGCAGCTCCAGGGCATCATGTACTTTCCAGTCAAGACTAGAATCTGGACAACGGTCAGCAGGTGTGGTCGATGGACGGTGTGTTAGTGGTAACAGACATTGTCTCCCCTGCACCACACAGCACACAGATGGTCAGTGAAATAATGATAATCAGAAGATGGAGAAGGGGGGAAAAGTATTGATAATGATAATGATTGTAATAAAGATGCAGATAAATGACGTTGATGACGATGATGATGATGATGATGATGATGATGATGTAGATGATGATCATGACGACGACGATGACGACGATGATGATGATAACAAAGGAATGATAATGATTATAACAACAACGGTGACGACCATAATGATAATGATAATAAAGTAACAGAAGGAGAGGAGGACGGAGAAAGAGATGGGAGAACAGCATCAGTGAACGGTCCGGCCCCAGACTCAGCAAACTGCCTAGGAGCGTTTGAGAACCGGAGGGGACGAGATGGGAGATTACACGGGAGAAGTGGAGGAAGCTGTCGGCAAAGTCTTCTGTGGCGTCCCAGTGGTCTTCAACACTCAAGGATAGGTGATAGGTGTAATGAAGAAACATAAGAAGAAAGAAAGAAGAAAGACGAGAAGAGATGGGGGGGGGGGGGGGGGGGGGGGGGGGGGAATCAACGATAATCACAAAAGAAAGAAAAGGAGATGGACAGAAAACAAAGAACGTCTGCATGTCATTGGTCCATCAGACAGAGATGCATATCTCAAGAGATCCAGGTAAAGGTTATTCAGCACAGTCTTTTTGGCTGCTGTCAGCTCTCCTGGTACAGACAATCCTTGGGCTGTTCAATGAAGAGCAGACCATTCTGACTGCTGGCCTCTTTAGACCTTCCTTGCATCCTTTAATGTGCCTTCATGCACAGGCTCAAAAATTCTCTAATTTCTTCACGCACTGGTTTCATATGTGTGCAACTTATTTTAGTTCAATAGTTTCCTTTTGTTTCCATTTTGTTTCCATTATGTGCACGTTGCTGTCTCACTTTTGGAGGCTACTAGACTTTCATTTTGTGTACTCTTGATGATGGGAACGTCACAAAATTGTACGTATTGTATCTCCATCAGGTACCAAGGGTGGACCAATACAGTCGGCAGAGCTCCACTGTTAAGTCTTAATTAAGGTATGAAATTCAATTCTGGTCTGGAGAGTCACCTGACCTCGCTTTTAGAGCACAGTTCGATGGTTCCCATACCCTGCTGTTGAAGATTTTATATTATAAATTAGCGCCACCCCCCTCCCCCCCTACCCCCCCCTACCACCCCCCCCCTTTTTTGTTGTTGTTTTGTTTTGTTTTTGTTATTTCTCTTTCCTCTCTTCCAACCCCATCCTCTCTTTTGCTATATAAATCGTAGAGAAGTCTCTATAATTATGACGAAGAAAATTATGAGCTTGCTCTATTTTTTTTTTTCATCTTAATGCTTATTTCATCATCAAAGAAGAAGAAAGAAGAAACATTAGATGGCAGTGCAATGGTTTTATATTAAAACGTTTTATAAAGACAACGGGCACGATTTCATGACTTACGAAAACAAAGCACGTACAGGACGTCTGAAATCTAAAAAAAAAAAAAATAACAATAACTAATTATCACAAAACAGAAGAAATGCAAAGAAAGAAAGAAAGAAATCAGAATGAAGAACAAAACACTCAACAGAACCAAGGAAAGGCAACGACAGTCTGTCGTGTTGCGGTGACTGGTGGCATGGGCTGAAGGCTTGGGAGACGTTGGTTTCAAATCCCGTCACCGACACTTTGTCTGCTCCTATCCAGACTTCAACTACAAGTGCAAATAAAAGTTCTTGCGTTACACCAGTCGAGGTGCTCGTGGAATGTCGTGGAACAGACATCGGGGCTTCCTCTAGCAGGGGTCATTCATCCAAGCTGTATATCTCCACGACTGATTGATAGTTGTCGGGCTTTTGTAAGTATGCTGGATCAGACCAGGCATCACTAAACCCTGCCAGCACTGCCCGCAGAATGACTCAGCGGCAGAGCAGTGTCTTCTCGGAAGGGTTACCTCATGACTTGATTCTAATTACTGACAGTTGACCGGCGGGGCTAAAGCTGCAACGGAACTAAACAGCATGTGGCGATATAGTAGGGGGGGGGGGGGGGGTCTGATGATATGAACGGTGCAGAAGGATGCCATTAAACGGGCAGGGAATATCAGACAGAAGAGAAATAAATACACGAAACGAAAAAGGACAGAGAATAAGACAGGATGGAACAAAAGAAAACAAAGACGAATGCAAACGCAGAAATAAGAAAGAAATGAAAAATATGACAAGATAAGAGAGAGAGAGAGAGAGAGAGAAAAAGAAAGAAAGAAAGAAAGAAAGAAAGAAAGACAGACAGAAAGAAAGAA
>JADBJO010004380.1:62500-65000 GCA_016801955.1 Conus betulinus | reverse complement strand
TTACAAAGAAAAAAATAACGCCAGGAAAATAACGCAATACCAGTATCAGATCAGTAACACAACACAGCAAAAAAAAATAAACCTGTTTCAATCTCTCTAAAGTTCGAATAACTCTCTTCCAAAATAAGAAATAGAAAACCTTCAATTGTTTATGAAACACAATAATATCTGTGTCAGCATAGACGCAAAGGACTAGTCCATTGCCAGGTGTTTTCCCTCCTGTCTCTGTTTGTCTGTCTGCCTGTTGTCAGATTCATCTCTCTCTCTCTCTCTCTCTCTCTCTTCTCTCTTCTCTCTCTCACTCTCTCTCTCTCTCTCTCTCTCTCTCTCTGTCACACACACCACACACACACACACACCACACAACACACACACGCGCGCACACGCACGCGCACGCGCACTCACACACACACGAACACACACGGGCGCCCACACACACACACACACGCACACCACACGAGGGAAAAGGGGAGCAGAGAGAGAGAGGAGAGAGAGAGAAGAGAGAGCACAGACAAAGAGAGAGAGAATCATTCGGACTGAGCTGTGCAATTTAAGCTAATGCTGCGACACACAAAAGACCTTTGACAAAAAGAAAACAACAGTAGAATATGAACAAAACAGAAAAAAAAAAAAAACTGGATCAGTACATTATTTTTAAAAGCACCATTGGCTTTTTCTCTGAGGCGGAGACTAATGACTTTACTGCCTTCCCTCTCCTTTTTTCCTGTGAATGAAAAAAAAAAACGACAAAAAGTCGAATTGCGAATGTCTCACTATCGCTCAGCGACATGCAAGCTAACATTTCTTCTAGTAGTTTCTGACGAAACAAAAACCAGATGAAAGCCCGATATCTTATAACTTTTTTGCCGTTCGTTTTTCTTTCTTTTTTTTCTTTCTTTTTCAGTTTTAAATACAATTCTACGTGTTTTAATGAGAGACAAGAACGAGTTCGAGTTAAGGTTAATGTAATGTAAAACGGTAGTGACGTAACCGTGTTCCATACCCAAGGAAAAGTGTACTGCGGTGTTATCTGCATTTCTTGTGAGACACACGCTTCTCATAGTCTGTCAGGGTAGGCCACATAAACGGAAGATGGCAGTGTTTGAGAAATATTGGCTACTGTGCTACGTGTAGTTCACATCCTCTCCGTGCCAATCAAAAACGCTCTGTATCCGTGTTGGCAGTGAGTCTGAAGAGGCCGTAACAGACGTTAGTGACAGTGGTCTTGTTAGACAGTGAAAGAATCTGCTGGTATACGAGTAGCCGTAACCATGCCATCTTTCAAAATCAAATGGTAAACAACTGGACAGGATTTATCGCTTGGTTCATGAAAGGTATGTTCACAGAGTATTTTACCCCAAGTAATTCCAATTGTTTTGATCGTTCAAAAAGCCAGCCTCAAAAGTCCCGTAAGATTAAGTTAAAAGAGAAGCAAACCATGATGATGGTGATGATAATTAGTTAATTAATAAGTGAATAAAGAGATAAATAAATAAACATACACATGCATACATACGTCCAAAACCTACATCCATCCATCCCATCTCCATCCATACATACATACATACATACATACATATAGACAGACATACATGCATACATACATACATACATACATACATACATACATACATACATACATACATACATACATACATACATACATACATAAATAGAAAAAAAAAAAAAAAAAAAACAAAGACACTCTGACAGAAAACGCTGTGGAGCTTCTCTTTGTAGTAATAAACTCTTGATTTTCAGAAAGTTCGTGTTCTGTACGTCTTAATCAATCGACAGCTTTAGGCAATACGCAAGCAGCTCAAACATAACTCGTGCACTAAACAGTTAAGCCGAGGTGAAAGAATTTTCCTGTCCGAGTTATCGCCATTTGTTCGCCTTGACTGACACGTGATTAAGTGACTGCCTTTTATCCTTGTTCACGCAAATTACAGCAATGCCAACGGACGTCTGTTTCCGCGCCTCTGCTCAGTGTTCTGGTTTGTTTCTGCCGTTGATGTGATTACTTCAGAAACTATTTCACCATAACCATTGACAGACATCGGCATCAGTGGTTTTACATCTCGGAATTGCATTAACAGGTCAAATGTTCAGCCCGATAATGGAATCCATAATAGAATCCGATCCAGTTGCGAATTTCGATATATATTCCCTTCCTTCCACGTCATATTATGTTACTTGGCAAATCAGCAAAGCTGTCTGAGTTCGCGGCACAACGGGTGAACCGATCGTTGGCAAGTCAAAAAGTGGTATTATCTCTTATGTTTTGTCCTTTCTGGCTGCAACGATAGCCCTGCGAATAAAGCTATAACGCAACCACCTTTGATCGTTAGATTAAACCCGCTGATTTCTGAAAAGTCTGCATTTAGCTGAAATGTTCCTTTATACGAGATACCCATTGCTAGACTTTTTTACAATTGTTTGTGAATTATGTTTTGTCTGTACAGATTGCTGTTTATGTGTACATTTCAGTTGCTGAGGG
>JADBJO010004380.1:55000-57500 GCA_016801955.1 Conus betulinus | reverse complement strand
TCTCTCCTCTCTCTCTCTCTCTCTCTCTCTCTCTCTCTCTCTACCTATATCTATCTATCTATCTATCTATCTATCTCTCTCTCCTCTCTCTCTCTCCCACCCATCTTCTTGACTTTGAGTATACTCATCTGCATGTCGAGAGACCAGATCGGATCTACAAAAAATCTTATTCCAAAGGTAGAATGGGATCAAGAAAGTGGGTAACAAGGTCTGTGCAAAGGAAATAGATGAGCTCAACAGAAAAAAGCGCGCAAACTGGGATCACAAATATGCACCGAAAAAGAAGATTTGTACCAAGAAAGTAAAATGCGTTCGAAAATACACGTGTGCATGTTGAAGGAAAGTAGGTATGAAACAACAAAGCGAGCATGTCGGAAGAAAGAAAAAAAAAAAAGTAGTCCGAAAAATAAGAACTAAGACGCACCTGGAAAAAAGATGGATAAAGAATAGACCCAACTTCGTTTTACTTTAAACCGTAACTTTCACTGCCTGCCCAAACTGTCAGGGCGCCGTGTCTTCTCCAACATCACACCCCTTCCAGACAGCCAGGAAAGTGTTTTCTGCAGACTTACGGCATCCTTCCTCTTTCCGCTCTCTCCAGTGACTCTTCTTTGGCTGCTGTAAAATCGAAATACAATGAGTTGATGCTCATGCCTGGTCTGTGATAAAGCAGCGGCCTATTTTGCTGTCTGAGGGTCCATTTCTTGGTAAGCTGGTTTGATGGGGGCAACACACACACACCACACACAGAGCGAGAGAGAGAGAGAGAGGGGAGAGAGGGAGAGAGAGAGGAGAGAGGGAGAGGGAGAGAGAGGAGAGAGGATTTGAGAGAGGGAGAGAAGACGAGAGAGCAGAATGAGATTCAGCCATTCCATTGTCTGAGAAAGGAAACTGCAAAAGCCAGTACACAACAAAGAAGCATGCAAAGAATTCCCATTGGAGAGAGGTAGAGAGAACGAAACGAACGACCGAACGAACGAATCTTTTAATGAAGGATAAAAGAATAAGCACAATACAGGCTTTTTTTTATATCTTGCCCTCGATGTGAAGCAGAAAAAAAAATGTGACTTTTAAAATTAACGAACCATCTAAATAGTGAAAAAAAAAATACTAGACTGAAAAAAACAAAAAGCCATCCGAAAATATGACGGTCAACCTTTCACACACACACACACACACACACACACACACACACACACACACACACACACACACACACAACACAAACACACAACACACACACACACACACACACACACAAACACACAACACACACACACACACACACACACACACACAAACACACACACACACACACACACAGACACAGAGTGAGAGAGAGAGGGAGAGAGAGAGGGGAGAGAGGAGAGAGAGAGGGAGAGAGGGGAGGAGGAGAGAGGGAGGGAGAGAGGAGAGAGAGGGAGAGAGAGAGGGAGAGAGAGAGAGAGATGAGAGGAGAACAACTTTGTAAAGTACATTAAGAGGAGAGAGAGAGAGAGAGAGGAGAGGGGAGAGAGAGAGAGAGAGAGAGGAGAGAGAGAGGGAGAGAGAGAGAGAGAGAGCGAGAGAGAGAGAGAGAAGAGAGTTCAATTCAGAAGCCATTCTATTGTCTGAAAAAGGAAATACACTGCAAAGAAAATAAAACAGAATTCCCGTTTCGTAGTGTTTCGTCTTGCCAGTGTTATCGCTGATGAACGTAATCATGATGACGTCAGTCTTTGTCTTCTTCGATTTTATTTGTTTCCTATTATCGTTCTTGTTCTTCGTTCTTTTCTCCCTCGCCTGACTTTTTTTAGTCGTTGGTATTGATCTCCTTCTCCTTGCGTCTTTCCTCATTTGTTGTTTATATTCTGTTGCTTTTTTTTTTTTTCTTCTACTTCTCACGTTCTCCGTTGTCATCTTTTTTTTTTCTTCTTTTTCACTTCGTATTCGACTTCTTACACGTATTCTTCGTTTCTCCTTCTGCTTCTACTATATCTACTAATACTACTACTACTACTACTACTACTACTACTACTACTACCACTACCCACCACCATCACCACCATTGCTTATTCTCCTTCTCTTTTTGTTCTTTTTTCTCTTCCACCTCATTTCATTCGTTTTTCTTCTTCTTCTTCTTCTTCTTCTTCTTCTTCCTCTTCTTCTTTTTAATCTGTTTTTCTGTTCGCCAACAGCGTGGGCTTGTTAGGAGAAACTCGAATCTTTAACTTCGAAGAAGATCTGAAAAAGCCAGATAAGAAGCAACCCACTTCTCCCCTCTTCACACTCCCCACCTTTTCCTGGCTTTCCCATTCAACTTCCCTACCCACCCACCCACCCCACTCACTCAAATCCTGCTCATCCCCGTCCACTTCCAAGCTCATCTCCTACCCCCGACTGTCCTGACACACACTCCCTGCCAAGACGAAACCACTTGGGTGAGCAGCTGAGTGACATTCACGTGACATCACATGCTGTGGAACTGAACGTGGCTGCTGTTCACAATTCTCAGAGGCAG
>JADBJO010004380.1:40000-45000 GCA_016801955.1 Conus betulinus | reverse complement strand
CAAATCCGACAGGAAACTTGTTTCTCTCGTAGCCTTGCTTGACTTGAAAGGCTTAGGGTCACTTTTGGTGTTGATGGGATAGTTCTCCAGTGGTTCGAAATCATACATCAGAGATAGGTCGCAGGCGGTGGTTGTGGGTGGTGTAAGGTCTCTACTTCGTCACCTCTTTTATATGGAGTACCTCAGGGGTCAGTATTGGGCCCAGTGTTGTTTACATTGTACTCACAGCCCTTGTCGGATGTTATCTCGGACCATGATTGTGATTTTCACAAGTATGCTGATGACACAGAGCTTTCTAAGAGTGGCACACCTGATGAGTTTGTTTGTGTTCAATCTGGGGTGTCTCGGTGTATCAGCAGTGTGCAGGAATGGATGACAAGTAATAAGCTTAAATTAAATTGTGAAAAGACTGAAGTCATGCCCGTGGAACCTCCTCCTGCCTCAAACTCGTTGAGTCAGAGTCAATGGTTGTTGATGGCACTGAATTGCCTTTCAATCACTCTGTCAAATACCTTGGTGTTACCATTGATCAGTGTCTGACCATGCAGAATCAAATATCTGTAGTCTGTCGCTCATCTTTTTTAGAGCTGAGACGTATTGCTTCCATCCGACGCTTTATATCCAGGGAAGTAGCTGTCAGGCTAGTCTGTGCCACGGTGATGTCAAGACTGGACTACTGCAACTCTGTTTATGCTGGGCTTCCCGCAGAACAGAACAGCTTGCTCGCTGTAGAGAGTCCAAAAATAGCGCTGCACGACTTGTTTTGAAGAGGAGGAGGTGTGAGCACATCATCACTCCCATGCTGATGGAACTGCACTGGCTTCCCATACAGTATCGGTGGCAATTTAAACTGGCAGTTCTTGCTTTCCGCCACTTCAATGAATCTCTTCCTCACTATCTCTCTTCTTCTCTCTCTGCACTTACCAAAGCTCTCGTACCCTTCGCTCTTCTTCACAAAAACTTTTGAAAATCCCTAAGCGTTCTCTGAAATCTGTTGGCGAAAGAGCCTTCAGTTTTAGAGAGCACCTTCTATTTGGAACTCCCCCTCCCTGAAGACCTTCGTAATCAGCCTACTCTTTCTTTTTTTAAATCTGAGCTCAAAACTTATCTCTTCAAAAAAGCGTATTCTCTTCTGTAGATGACTAGGTCTCTCCTAAATTCCTCCACAACTAGTCCAGTGAGGCAGTTTATGCATGTAGGTGCGTTTGCCATTGTGTATTTTCTTTTTGCTGTGTGCATGAATATTGTATGAATAAGTGCAAATGGTGGATGTAAGCGCTCTCTTGCATCATTCTCCGATATACACATTTTAATGCAAGAGTCTCAGCCGAGACAAAAATTAGCTTCATGTATCGGTATAAGCAGATAAAACATCATCATCAACACAACAACAACAACAACAACAACAACAACAACTACTACTACTACTACTACTACTACTACTACTACTACTACTACTACTACTACTACTACTACTACTACAAGAGCAACAGATCGTTCTTAAATCTCGAGATAAATTGAAAGAAAAGTGAATATACATCGCCGAAAGAGGAAAAAGAAAGCCCAAAGTCGCTGGCATTATACTCTCTTCATTACATCGTGATCTTCATTGTTCTAAAGTGAAATGCGTGATGGTAGGAAAGGGATACCAAACATGATCAGCAGAATAAACGATTCACACTGACTAGCAAGCACGTAACAATCGAGAGACACAACCTCTCCCTGGCTACACATTCAGATCCTTCCAAGGACAGAGGCATCACGTGATAAAAAAAAGCCACTCCCAGGTAATAGGAGCCCCTGCCCTTTGTCTGAATCACTCTCATGGCAAATCTTATTTGGCACAACACCGGTTCTAAAAGTCCTCCTCTGTACCTCCGCTGTCATGTATCTCTGCTCCCCTGTCCTTTTTTTTTTTTTTTTGCCATTGAATGATGTCCGGGATTCTTCTCCTTGGTGCTGAAGCTGACTGGGAAGATGTATAGCCTGTCGTACGGCCCATACTTCTTTCCTCTAAGAGTTACTGTTTGGAAAAAATGCTGCGTTACCAAACATAAGGAGCCGCAACAGACCACCAACTGCTGTGGCAACAAAGATTTGTCGTAGTAGCAGTCCGAAATTGATCATGAAATTCTGTCTTTATCAGAAACACACCGTCGTTAGATCACCAAATCATGTCAGATTCTGTACCCCCCCCCCCCCCCCCCCTCCCTCAAACCTCAAAAAAATAACACATAGATAACTGAATGAACGAAATCGTGAAAATAAGATAACCTCATTAGATTGTACACATGTTAATATCCGCTTAAACTGTTGCATCCATGCCTCCGCCTAAGCCTCCCTCCTAAGTGACGCCATCAACACTCTCGATCGCCTTCCTGAAAGCTACAGATGAGAAAAAAAAATCAGCTCTCCTTGAAAACCCAGAACATCTCTTCTTATCAAAGTGGTGTGAGACGAGAAAACAGAAAACTGGCATAATCTTGATAGAGCACGGAATACACAGTACAGAATACTTCCTAATCTCATGGGCAGAGAAATTCATGCGTGGGGCTGAAAATGAAACATTGATACAACCAGTGTCGTTCTGTCAATATATATTAAGAAATAGAGCATTTATCTCTGCTTTGATAGAAGCATATAAGTACATATATAATATCTTAGGCACACAAAATCATAGACTTATGACGTAATGATGATCTATTGGTTTAATAAACATCTGTGTCCAGATGCACTTGAATATAAGCACAAAAAACATGTGCGTGAACTCGCGCGCATACGCACACACGCACGCACACACACACACACACACACACACACACACACACACACACACACACACACACACACACACACACACACACACACACACACACACACACTATACCACACTGCCCAAGGGGTATACCTTCTGCCCTAAGGAGTACAACAACTGGTCCCGATCTGGTGATGAATTCTGTGTTCTTCTGAATCCGACAGGAACGCTCAGACGACTGGTACAATTGTTTGCAGTCAAGCCTAAGATAACGCGTTCTTCCCTTTTCCCCAGGGATAGTGGTCTGTAGTTATGGACCGTCCACTATTGAGTATAGCACACAGCGACACCATTCCACCCTGTCAGTTATTTATGTGGTACCCAACAGGCACATCGTGTGTGAACATATAGATAATTCAGTCAAGATCAAGTCATCTCCAGAGATGCCAAGATGCCACTGATAATTCTGTCCTAAATCTGTTTGAGTGTAGTTCGAGAATCTTCTCTTAATAACTATTTTTAGAATTCATGCCTTCTGGGGTACTCGCGCTAATAGGTTGAGTGGGACTGGTTACTATCTTCAACGCCTCTCTTGTGCCACCCTACATTTTTGTGGGCAGCTGTCTTGAAGCCATCTTGCTGAGTCACCACGGAAGTCTATTTGCTTTCAACCAATCATATGAAGCCACAGCACGTCAAACATCTGCAATCACGACCAGAGAATAAACTTCAAGAGCTCAACCTCAGGGGTGCTAGTATCTACTACAAATCGAGTTTAGTGACATGACAATTTTCCGGAGCTAGAGCTATGGCGTCAAAAATAACAAGTGTTAAAGTGATTATCAACTTTTTCAAATAAGACAAACGTACTTTTCTGTCAAATCTTTAAGAGCGGAGTTTGCATCTTTTATGGACATTAAGATCACTGACTCCGTGCCAAAAAACTTTACTTTCAGGCGTTTCGAAATCATGGAATAGTAATATCTTGTAGATAATTTTCAGGCAGCAATGACGATTTGAGCACACGGTTATTGTCACTTGTTTACCACTATTGAAAGATGTTCTTCCAGTCTTATTATAAACAATAAATCATGCGTCGTTTTATGACATGCAAAAACAATTTCTCGTAAACCACCACCATTTAACAAGAGAAAAACCCATATACATTCAGTCTTTTACATAATTAACGTAATTCGTTGGCCACTCAGATAACCTTTTTTTTTCAAAAATCTTGTTTCGTCCGTTTTGCTTGCTTGATTTGGCAAGCTTGTATGTGCTAAATGTTCTACCTTAAACCAATAGCGCATTGTTTGCATTGTATCGTCAATGTACAGCGGATATCTTCCCTGGTCTCCATCTACTATTGTGTTGAGAGATATTTGGAGAAGCATTCAAGGAACGCTTGTACGCAAGCAAAGGTGGTAATGCAATGGGATGTAAACAAGACGCCCCATTTTTCTGCTGCACACAGCAGCATTGGTTTCATTTGCGTATAAAACTATGTAAAAAGGGACAGACCTGTATAAATTTCCCGATCGCCTCTCTGCGTTCTTCGTAAGCTCTACAACATTACCTCTAGCTCGTACTAAAAACTCCTCTGTATCTGTAAATCCCATCTATTTGTAAGTATTCATTATTTCAATCTCTTTACCCTAACAGAACCAAATTTTTCATGTTTAAGATGCCCACCCCTTCTAGAAATATAACTTTGGTGTTAGTTAAGTTCACTTCAGGCCCAAGAGAAGCCTTTCAAGATTACTTTTCGGATTTTGACAGCCTACAAAAGTTGTCGAGATCACGCGAATGCTGTCAGCAAACATGAGCAAAAATATGCTTGAAAAACCTGATGCAAGCTAGAGTCCATGTTTTCCAAGTTTAACTTGTTCGATGACTTCAGTGATAAGCCAGAAAAAAAAAATCACGTAAGACATGCAACGTGTTTTAACGCAGGTTGGACATTACAAAAACGCAGACTTCATTTCCCTTGCCTACACACGACGGACCAATTTGTAAATGGACATCCATGACATTTTTTAATAGGCCAAAAGACCATCTCCACTGACAGAGTTGAAAGCTCTAGTGCATCAATAAAAGCAACATACATTTAACATTTCCTGTCTCACGGCAGACGCTTTATTTTTTATCATGGCTAACAGGGTTAAAATTTGATCCATTGTTACAGTATTTCCCTGCTGAATCTACCTTCATTTCACAGATGTTGTGTACTTCCCTATGTACAGACGTT
>JADBJO010004380.1:20000-35000 GCA_016801955.1 Conus betulinus | reverse complement strand
GTGCCGAAGGATGTTATCTCCAAGTCGACATTAGCAGACCAATTTCGTGAAGCGCTTGCATGCTGGATTGAGACTGCAGCTTCCACTGTCATCTTCCAGCTGTCGTGTTCGCCCCTTTTCCGTCGCTTCAGGACTTGGAATGGTTGGTGGTCGTGGTCGCCAACGTGTCCTTCGAGCCAGAGCAGTGGAGTCTTTAGGTGGAGTGCAGTGTCCGCTGAAGTGGCACCACCCTTAACACCCGGGGTTCAACTGCCGTGACCTGGCTAGCAAGGACGGTAACAACGAGGTCTTCGAGTGTCCTTATCCGAGAGATGAATTGCCTGGCAAGGCTAACGAGCTCAACTTACCTGGGTTTGAGATCAGAGTTGTCCTTCTCCTAAGCTGGTTGCTAGCCAAAGCCATCGAGCCCAGCCTGCCCGTTCATTTTTTTTTCCGCCGGACACTTGGTCGCGCCACAGTAGCAATTCTGTGGAAACGGGGTCACCGTAGGAAGGTACTGCAAGGGGTACTGTGATGTAGGAAAGGGCACACTGCAATGGCCTCTTGCCTCGTGTGCCACATGGCAATCTCTACAGCTGGAAATGAGAGGCGATAAGATGCGCAGGTCACTTTCCTTGAGCGAGCGGGACGCCTGGCCCAGACCTCATCCCCACCCACGCAGACACACTTGCAAGTGGGAAAAAAAAGAAGGAAGAGAGGGCAAAAAGAAGAAGAAGAAGAAGAAGAAGAAGACATTCCATTATCATACTATGCTGCTAGAAAAAAAGTGTAAATAAACATGCTGTGTTCAACATTTCTGCAGGCAAAATCAGGCTGAGACCGACTTTGAAAACTCTTAGGATTGAACTCTTTAATTTGTGATTCCATGTGGCAAGAAAACAACGCAAACAAAAAAATACAAAAACTACAGCAAAAAGCATTTATAATTCTCTTTACGTGCGTGGATATGTAATAACACACATTTTGCAAACCATCTGTTTTTTTAAAGGCTTCTACGAATGCTTTATTAGCACCAGTTTCATTGAAATAAATGCTGATATTAATCTAGAATTTGTCAAAAGTTGGTTTGCAGTGATTTTTTTTTTTTTTTTTTTTGTAATTGTTTTTTAAGACCTGGGGTGAATTTTAATCAGTTTCGTCTTTAAGAATTGTGTTTTTGGTTTGTTTTTATGTTTTTTTTTTAATTCATGTTTCTTAAATAAAACCGTGATATGACATTTCAAATGCCTGAAATCTGCTGTTTTTTTTTTTTTTTCTTTTCTCCGTTTTCCTACTCTTCTTCTTTCTCTACACAGCCCTCTTTTTGGTTCTTATCTTCTTTTCTTTATTCCCTCCTCATTTTGCTCTCTCCTTTTTGTTTCTGATTTTTTCTTGTTTTCTCTTTTTCATTCGCATTTTTTTCCCTTGTCTTCTTTGTTTCATATTTCACTCATTTTTTCATCTATTTTCTTTTTTGTTTTGTTTTGTTTTGTTTTTGTACTTTTGCTTTGTGTTTCGTTTTCCTTTTCATTCCGTTTTTCTTCTTGTCTCAGCGTTCAATCTGTCTTGTCGTTTCTTCTCAGTTTATTCCTTGGGCGTATTTCTTCGGTGATTGATGTTTAATTTAAGATCAGCATATTTCTTGACTTCATAATGAAATAGAAAGAAAATGTACTAAACAATATTCTTGACTTCATAATGAAAAAGAAAGAAAATGTACTAAACAAACTAACTAAACACAAATACAAAGTCATAAATTTAAAAAGAAAGATGTTGGGAATATTGCAGAAGTACGAAGTGACATAGAGCTAGAGCGGAGGGGGGAAAATACGAAAACGTAGAAAAGGAATTCAGTAATCCATTTCTTACTTGACTAATTGGTTGATTATTAAATCATTATTATTATTGTTTAATTTACTGGTAAATCTTATTGCTTGATTTAACTTCGGAATGATTAAAAAGACAAAGACTCAAAGAAATAGGAAAAAGTAAGAAGCAAAGAAATAAATCAAACAAAACAGAAAGAAAGAAAGATAAAAGAAAGCAAAGAAAAATGGAACAACGTGAAAAAGAAGTGAAAGAAGACAGAAAAAAAAAGAAAAAAGAAGAAAGAATGAAAAAAACAGCGAACAAAGAAACTGAGAACAAAAATCAAAGTAAGAAAGAAAGAGAACAAACAAAGAAGAAGAAATGCCAGAATACAAGCAAAAAAATTGTAAGAAAAAGGGAAGAGAAAGAAAGGGAAAACTCAAAAGAAAGTTAAAAAGCACACATAAATCTCTTGTGAGATCCAGGTTACAGCTGTTCTGCACAAGTCTTGGCCGCTGACAATTCTTGGGTTATCAAAACAGCAGAGCTGACCACTCTGCCTGTCTGACATCCTTTGACCTTCCTTCATTGCATCATTAATTGGATACTCAAGCATTTTATACTGATTATAATTATAATGATTTTAGTTTTTCAGCAGCTTATTTCCTTACCGCACTTTCTTTTCGCTTGACTTTGGGATGTTGTTGGATTCTATTTCTTAACCTTTGGTGGTGAGAACACCGCAGAATTGTAGACTTTGGTATATCTCGATTTGATGCCAAGGGAGCACAGGCATAATCAGATGGGCCTTCACAATGAATCCGATCCAACGGACGAAAGACCTCGGAGCAGAATGGATCTGTCTTCAAGAAGGGTTACAATGGTGCCCATTAGCTGCTGGTGAAGGTTTTAATAATTATGATACATTTCTCTTTTGTTCTGATTTTCTTTCTTTTCCCCCATCCCCCCCCCCCCCCCCCCCCCCCCTTTTTTTTTTTAAATCTTTGCAAAATTATTAATGGATGATGGAAGAATTGTTAGCCTGCCCTTGTTTTCCCCCGCTACTAAAACTGTTCTCTCTCCCTGTTTGAACACACACACACACACACACACACACACACACACACACACACACACACACACACACACACACACACACACACACTCACTCACTCACTCACTCACTCACTCACTTACAGACGCACATTTCTCACGAGTCACACTCACAAATAACAAATGTGTTCAAGAACAGCCCTATCCAAACTGCAGAAATTCAGGGAGTCACGTTGCAACAATTTAAAATAACACACCCTCTTCGATTCTGGAAGGTAAGGCAAGGAGAGCCAAGAGAGAGATCGGGGTGGGGTGGGGTGGGGTGGGATGATTGGGGTAGGGTGGGATGCTAAGCCTCGTGAAACATTTCCTTGCAGGTCCATCTTGGCTGAAGGCGATGTGTCTGTAATTATCCGCGCTCACCCTAAAGTTGTCTCTCATTCCCGTTCCTTCTTCCGTCATTCCCTCAAAAAAAAAAATCTTCCCTATCATTCAGAGAGGTTATTGGGCTTGCTTCGGTTTTTCGTTTCTTCTTTTAGCTTACTAGATTTGTCTATTTTATTTTTTTTATTTTTACTTCTACATGCATTCGATTTTTTTTTCAAAGACATTTTTTTTTTTCAGTTCACTTTTTTCGTTTTGATCTTCAAGTTCTGTTTCCAAATTAGAGTTTCGAGAGCTCATCTGAGCTTCAAGTTCTGTTTCCAAATTAGAGTTTCGAGAGCTCATCTGATCTTCAAGTTCTGTTTCCAAATTAGAGTTTCGAGAGCTCATCTGAGCTTCAAGTTCTGTTTCCAAATTAGAGTTTCGAGAGCTCATCTGATCTTCAAGTTCTGTTTCCAAATTAGAGTTTCGAGAGCTCATCTGAGCTTCAAGTTCTGTTTCCAAATTAGAGTTTCGAGAGCTCATCTGAGCTTCAAGTTCTGTTTCCAAATTAGAGTTTCGAGAGCTCATCTGAGCTTCAAGTTCTGTTTCCAAATTAGAGTTTCGAGAGCTCATCTGATCTTCAAGTTCTGTGTCCAAATTAGAGTTTCGATAGCTCATCGGGAAGACGGCTAATATCTAGGTTTAAACTTCTTTTTTAATCATACCCGTTGGTTCGGCTTTCAGGAAAGGGGAGTGAGAAGAATGGGTGTTTTTATTTCTTTCTGTGATTTTTTTCAAAGGGTGGGGGAGGGGGGGGGGGGGATATTGGAGTCATATAACAAATCGAATTACTTTTTGTATGCCCCTTCATTTCAATGTGGACGTATCCTTCATATCAGATATTGCTCATGCCAATTAGGATGTTTCCATTCCAAATATCAGGTTGAAATATTTGTTTTCATATGTCCTTCAGTTTCAGTTCCAGAATGTTCTGTAGGCCACTTCTTCACAGCAGTACAGCCATTTTGAGTGGATAGAAATAAGGTACACAGTTTACTGGTTGGTTGGGGGGTTCATAGGTCGGTTGATTGATTGACTGACTGACTGATTGATTGATTGATTGATTGATTGATTGATTGATTGATTGATTGTCTATCCACTTATATTCTGTATATCTGTATTGATGATATAAGACTCCAAATGACATCAGAGTTATTATTGTTATCTCATTAACAGATTAATGATTGTAGAACAAGAGACAGACAGACAGACAGACTGAGACAACGGCAGAGACAGACAGGATTCAGAATTCACCGTGGATGCAAACAAAAATGTAACAGATTCCTCCTTCGAACACATCCACATTTCCATTAGATTTCCTAGAAATTAGTTCTGGTGAAATCATGCTTTACAATGACCGAAGCCACCCTTTGATCTGCTCTGACTCTCTCAACCCAACCTTCAGTACAACGTAAACATAAACGTGTTATGTCTGATCAATATTCATTGTAGAATGTTCCTACTCATTTGCTATCCCTGTATAGAAAACTGACACTCACTGCAAGGTTACAAGAAACAAGCCAAACTGCCATCAAATACACAAAACGGTTTGCAGTTCAATGCTGATTAAATCCAGGAAACGAGTCATAGACAAATGTCACTTTTACCGACGTCATAAACAACAGGCATTACAATGCAGTTACCAACATTCACTAGATGGCCGTCGGCTGAAATCATGCTATAGCCATCTGGAGAATTCTGTTTTGGGCATTTGTATGTCTGCTATTGTCTATGTCTGGAAGAGATGTGTTTGTTCAAAACTCACCTGCCTGTTTGGTTTTGTGTATTTAAGGGTTAAAGAAGCGTTCCTTAAACCTTGTTTCGTATATTTATTTGGATTTAGCCACTTAATGTGGATTGATTCTGTTTCATACTCGACAAAATTCCACACTGTTGAGAAACACACTTGCAATTGATAGAGATATGGGGGAAGAGCGCGCAGAAGAAGAAGAAGAAAGAAGAGGAGGAGGAGGAGGAGAAGAAGAAGAAGAAGAAGAAGAAGAAGAAGAAGAAGAAGAAGAAGAAGAAGAAGAAGAAAGAAGAACAACAACAACAACAACAACAACAACAACAACAACAACAAACAACAGCAACAACGACAAAGAGCAGGAGGAGGAGGAAAGATTCCATTTGCAAACTGTGCTTCAAAAAAATGTAAATAAACATGTTGTGTTCGACATTTCTGCAGGCAAAATTGGGCTGGGATCGACTTTGAAAATGCTTGGAATCGAACTCTGTAATTTGAGATACAATGTGAACAGAAAAGCACACACACCAAAAAAAAAAAAAAAAAAATCAACAATGACGGCAAAAATCATTTATAGCTCTACGTGCTTGGATATCTGATTACATAAATTTTGCAAAACCATCTAATTTGCTGTTCGGTTTTTAAGGTTTCGAGCGAACGCAGTGTCCATACTAGCACCAGTTTCGTTTTAATGATTGCTGAAATAACCGAGGATTTGTCAAGTGTTGTTTTAAAGCCTCGTCGTTGTTTTTTCTCATTTGTCATTGTTTTAAGACCTGAGGTGAATTTAAAGCAGCTACGTCTTTAAACATGGATTTTTAAATAGACGGTTGCTTTCAACGTTTATTTAATTGCAACACTCTAATGACGTTTTCAGTGTCCGACTTCTGCTGTTCTTGGTTTTCCTTTGCCCTTCTTCTTCTCTTTTTCATCTTCTTTATCTCTTCTTTGTTCTTCTCATCTTCTTCTTTCGTTTCAGTCCCTCCTTTCCTTTTCTCCATTTTTTCTGCTCCCTCCCCCCTCCCCCCCCCCCCCCCCCCCTCCCCCCCCCCCCCCCCCCCCCCCCCCCCCCCTTCTTCTTCTTAGCCTTTTTCCTTAATCTGTTTCTCATTTCTCTCCAATTTTTCATCATTTTTTTTTCTCTTTACTCCTCCTCTTTATTCCATTTTGTTTTCTATTTCGAAACTAAGTACTGTGATATGAGAATAAAAGACGGAAAGAGAAAACGAACAAGATTTAAGATAGTAGAAAGAAGCAAGAAGAAAACTGTTTCCAAATGAAGAAAAAAAAAAA
Source organism: Conus betulinus (assembly GCA_016801955.1). Taxonomy (NCBI): domain Eukaryota; kingdom Metazoa; phylum Mollusca; class Gastropoda; order Neogastropoda; family Conidae; genus Conus; species Conus betulinus. Next base: position 28,693 of record JADBJO010004380.1, on the reverse strand, counting down.
AAAAAGAAGAAGCAAATCACAGAACTGCCCAAGCACTCCAATAGCCGACTTGCAGAAATATTCTGGATTCTTGACATTTTATTATGAAGATCAACATATAGAGCTAAACCTCTAATCATGAGTGTTTGGGAACACTTGGCCATCCTAATATATTGTATTGTCTTCTGATTTTTTTTTAATTTTGTATTATTGCAGGTATGATGGCTGTTGTATTCGTTTCCTTTGCTTTGTTTCACCAGTGTAATGTTTGCTCGTTGAAGACACATGGATAGGTTGGATGTTTCAGCTGGGTAAAACATTGCGCTATTTGGAATGAATGAATAAATGTATTGACATGTTAGTAAATGTGTAAATGAATCAGAGATCAATTCAATAACGAAGGAAAAGAGAAGAAGGCGGACACACACACACACACACACACACACACACACACACACGGGCGCGCGCGCACGCAGAGAGAGAGAGAGAGAGAGAGAGAGAGAGAGAGAGAGAGAGAGAGAGAGAGAGAGACTCAAGACTTAAAGAATTTATTGCTATATGCTTCAAGCCCATTCACAATTCGTAAGGGAAGGTGGGGTGGGGCGTGTGGGTAAGAGAAGGGGAGGGGGAAGGAAGGAGGAGGAAGGGAAGAAACGGAAATGAAAATTGATTGAATAGAATACACGTGTCATAGCATGAATACATAACATTCTTCCAGACATGGGACCCACATCGCGAAAGTCTGGCACACACACACACACACACACACACACACACACACACACACACACACACACACACACACGTATGTACACAAACGCATGTACATGTACACAAATTTCGGAAACTGGAATCTCTTATATATAGGCTCAAAGTTAACGCTCTTTGTACAAAATTCCACAGAAATTTACAATGCGCTTGTGGAGCAGTCGACAGTTTCAATACTCTGCATTCTTTTTAAACTGTTCCTATTTTAACTCATCTCTCTCCAACTTCCGACAAAAAGATTCCCCATGCATTTTCAGAATCTCCACGCCTTTTTTACATTTGTAAATTCGTTGATGTTAAGCCCAGTTGGCTCGTTTGTGTAAATATTTCCAGGTGGTTTTTTTTTTCTTTCTTTTTTTCTTTTTTTTTTTCTTTTTTTTTTTTTTTTTTTTTTTTTTGCTTTGTAATTTATCCTTTAAATTGTTACATTTAGAACAGTATTTTCTTTTCAATAGTCAAAGTCGCATATGCACACACGCACGCGCGCGCGCGCGCGCGTGCACACACACACACACGCGCGCGCGCGCGCACACACATACACACACGCGCGCGCGCGCGCGTGCGCGCGCGCGTGCGTGCGCGCGCGCGCGCACACACACACACACACACACACACACACACACACACACACACACACACACACATTCGTACGTAGGCCTATACTAGCATTTTGCATACATTATTTCCATTTCTCTCATCCACTCATTTCTGTATTTTTTTGTCTAATATCACTTTAAGTGAACAGACGTTAAATTGAAGAACTAACTAACTAACACACACACACACACAAACACACACACACACACACTGCCACTGTCTTTTCTGCAATCGTGGAAACTGGCGAGAAGACCGTCCATCGTTTTTGTGTTGCCTTTTAAACACGGCATTACTTGCTCGAATGTGTTGTTTCTCGCTTTGTTGTTTCACTGATGGATCGTCGGTTACACTGTCACTGTCAACGCTGACCCCGTTGTCAGCATGAACTGTGTTGTCTTTCGTCTTCACTGTCAGTGTGTCTTCTGTTGACTGTATCACGTTATTTGGCACACACCACAAACTCGCCAAATCCACATCTTCGCTATTTTGTAGCACTGTCGCTGCCTGTTGGGTTACGTCATTCCTCGCACACTGACTTGGCGTACGTGTACCGTCACACGCAATCGTCTCCAAACGTCTCAAAAACGCAGTCGTCTTCTCTTTGTTACAAAACAAACTCGAAGAAGGAGTTTGAAAACAGAGGGCGGAGGGGGATGAGAATGGACTTGCACCTTGCTATGAGTCACTGAGTTCCTGTGTGCCACCACTCTCTCTCTTGTCCCTAGAGACTTGCTACGAACATTTGCGACAATACACCACAGTGTCATCACACGGGGCCCGTCAAGGTTGGTTCGCTGATGGCAGTCGAAGGACAACTACCTTTGCTTCTCTCTGCCTTCAGTTTTGAAGGAAGACAGTGACGCTTCCTGCGTTAAAGTGCTGAGGACACTTCCATGCATTTTTCAGAATCTCCACGCCTTTTTTACATTTGTAAATTCGTTGATGTTAAGCCCAGTTGGCTCGTTTGTGTAAATATTTCCAGGTGGTTTTTTTTTCTTTTTTTTTTTTTTTTTTTTTTTTTTTTTTTTTTTTTTTTTTTTTTTTTTTTTGCTTTGTAATTTATCCTTTAAATTGTTACATTTAGAACAGTATTTTCTTTTCAATAGTCAAAGTCGCATATGCACACACACGCACGCGCGCGCGCGCGCGCGTGCACACACACACACACACGCGCGCGCGCGCGCACAACACATACACACACGCGTGCGCGCGCGCGTGCGCGCGCGCGTGCGCGCGCGCGCGCGCACACACACACACACACACACACACACACACACACACACACACACACACACACACATTCGTACGTAGGCCTATACTAGCATTTTGCATACATTATTTCCATTTCTCTCATCCACTCATTTCTGTATGACGTTAAATTGAAGAACTAACTAACTAACACACACACACACAAACACACACACACACACACACTGCCACTGTCTTTTCTGCAATCGTGGAAACTGGCGAGAAGACCGTCCATCGTTTTTGTGTTGCCTTTTAAAACACGGCATTACTTGCTCGAATGTGTTGTTCTCGCTTTGTTGTTTCACTGATGGATCGTCGGTTACACTGTCACTGTCAACGCTGACCCCGTTGTCAGCATGAACTGTGTTGTCTTTCGTCTTCACTGTCAGTGTGTCTTCTTCTGTTGACTGTATCACGTTATTTGGCACACACCACAACTCGCCAAATCCACATCTTCGCTATTTTGTAGCACTGTCGCTGCCTGTTGGTTACGTCATATGATTTCCTCGCACACTGACTTGGCGTACGTGTACCGTCACACGCAATCGTCTCCAACGTCTCTCAAACGCAGTCGTCTTCTCTTTGTTACAAAACAAACTCGAAGGAGTTGGAAAAAACAGAGGGCGGAGGGGGATGAGAATGGACTTGCACCTTGCTATGAGTCACTGAGTTCCTGTGTGCCACCACTCTCTTCTTGTCCCTAGAGACTTGCTACGAACATTTGCGACAATACACCACAGTGTCATCACACGGGGCCCGTCAAGGTTGGTTCGCTGATGGCAGTCGAAGGACAACTACCTTTGCTTCTCTCTGCCTTCAGTTTTGAAGGAAGACAGTGACGCTTCCTGCGTTAAAGTGCTGAGGACACTTTGTAGATGAGAAGGGAAACGGTGCACAGGCAAAATGGACAGCTTCTTCACAACAAACTGGACAATTTGCAAGCTTTTTCTCTGCTGTTTCAAAAACACCGTCACGCTGGCAGCCGAGCAGAGGAAGCTACTCGGAGAGAGAGAGAGAGAGAGAGAGAGAGAGAGAAGAGAGAGAGAGAGAGAGAGAGGGGATACCACATGCCCTCTCTTTCTATCTCAGACACACACACACACACACACACACACACACACACACACACACACACACACACACACACGAGTCACACAAAATGTGTTACTGAACATCCAATCCAACGGCGGAAATTCAAAGAAATTAAATTGCACCAATCTAAAAAAAGAAAAGAAAATGCGACACTGTAAAGGAATACATCCTTTTCTGTTTTGGAATGGCAGACAAGGTGGGCCGGGAAGAGGGCTGGGGATGGAGGTGAGGTGAAGGAGAGGTATATCTTCTAGGTCATCGTCCTCGCGGCAAGTAAGCCACAGCAAACATTTCCATTCAGGTCCTCTCTTGGCTGAGGGCGATGTCTATATCATTATTCTCACGTGTCCCTACGCTGTGTCTTGCTCCCTTTTCCTCCTGTGCCATCCCCTCCAGAAAAAAAAAACACACACAAAAAAAAAAAAAAAAAACCATCTCTGTCTTTCAGACTGGTTATTTGGTTGTTGTTGTTTTTTTTTCCTACTTTAGCTAATACTAATATGGTGATTTCTGTTTCATTTTATTTCTGTCATTAAATGCATTCGTTTATTTGTTTTATTAAAGCTATTTTTGTTGTTGTTGTTTGCTTGTTTGTTCTGTCTTTTTTATCTCGATTTTATTTCATTTCACTTTGTGGTCTTGGTTCCTGTCTTCTGCTTCTAACTTAGAGTTTTGAAAGTTCGTCAGGAAGACAGCTAGTATTTTAGTTCGTATTTTAGGGACAATCTACACAGATGTTGCTGTATTTCTTTTTATTAATGAAATGCATCAGCAAGAAACAATGACACTTGGAACGGTGCTGAATATCTACATTATTTAACAAGTAGACATACATCTGTATGTAAGACATATGAAAAGGAAATGAGAGAGAGAGAGAGAGAGAGGGAGAGAGAGAGAGAGAGAGAGAGAGAGAGAGAGAGAGAAAGAGAGAGTCAGAGAGAGAGAGAGAGAGAGGGTGAAAGTCAAATCATTTACAGACCAGCTGACCACAATGAATACATGAGAATGAAGAACTGGAGTGGACTTGCGTTTTCAACATTTTTTGAAAATTATCAGTCATTTTCAAATAAAAGGGTATATTTTGACAGGGTAAAATGTTTCTAAACACCACTTAAGAAGAGGTAATTTTTTTTTTAAGAAAACAGTTACCACCCAAAAACCCGCCAACATGGTTTAACGATGTTCTACCGCTAAAATTTGACTTAATAACAAATAATAAAGTAGAGTATGTTTAACAAACAATCTATCGTCACATATGTAATTGGTTGATTCACGTTTTGACCGGAGACTTAAAAGTTCAGGGTCTTTAAAGTCTCCGGTTACAAAATATTAAGTCTCCCTCCTAAATCTCGTTATTTCTTTAAAAAAAATAATAAAATGTTTCAAATTTTTAAAAACTCACGCCAACACAGTTTCTGCAATGCTGCAAATTATGCTTGGTTTTAGTTTTTGTTTTTGGTGGTTGGATTTGGGGGTGACAGGCTGGAAGTCAGTTGGAGAAAGGCAGGGGTTTGTGTGTGATTTCGGTTTGGGGGTTCTCATATTTGCAAAATGAAGTGCAAAACCACTGTCATTTTCCAAATGATCAAATTATCACAGCGGTTGTTTTCGACTCTTCTCTCTTTTCCATGTCCACCCCCAACCCCATCCTTCTTCGCTCCACTTCCGCCACCCCTTTGCCCTGCCAACCCACCCTCCCTGCCCTGCAACCGACTTACTTCCCCTCTTTTCTTCTTTTTTTTTTTATTTATTTACTTGTTTTGTTTTGTTTAGTTTCATAGTCCACCAAGACTGAAGCTTTCAGCGCGCTGCAGTTATTCATTGCTATCACGTTACGTCTTACCGATTGTCTTGAGTATAATTGTTACTACCTTATGTGCGTCTGTTATCATCTCCTATCCCTTAACGACCTGGGCTGTTCGAAAAGTGTTGTGTGTTTTGGGGGGGAGGGAAAAACGGTGTGTGTGTGTGTGTGTGTGTGTGTGTGTGTGTGTGTGTGTGTGTGTGTGTGTGTGTGTGTGTGCAAGCGCTTGCGTCTCATATATATATATATATATATATATATATATATATATATATATATAGATGTGTGTGTGTGTGTGTGTGTGTGTGTGTGTGTGTGTGTGTGTGTGTGTGTGTGTGTGTGTGTCTTGTTTGCGTCTCTCTCTCTCTTTCTCTGTCTCTCTCTCTTCACTCACTCTCTTCCTCTTCTATCTCTTAATCTATCTATTATCTATCTATCTATCTATCTCACATTTTGTCTCATCCTTTTTGCTCTTTTTTGAATTGTGAGAGTATATCTGCGTACTTCCAGGCGGAGAGAAGGAGAGAGAGAGAGAGAGAGAGAGAGAGAGAGAGAGAGAGAGAGAGAGAGAGAGAGAGAGAGAGAGAGCGTAAGTGAGAGAGCATGCATCTCTGCATATACATGAGTATAGTACGTGCATGCATGCTCTCTCTGCATCTCATCTATAGTACACGAGTATGCCTAAATCTCTCTCTCTCTCTCTCTCTCTCTCTCTCTCTCTCTCTCTCTCTCTTCTCCTTCTTTTCTTCTTCTTCTTCTTCTTTCTTCTTCTTCTTCTTCTTCTTCTTCTTCTTCTTTCCCTTTCTCATACTTATTCATTCATTAGCTCATCGGTTTACACATACTCGAATTATTGATTACTTTGGCATCAATTTTTTTTTTTTTTGATTTGCTTAGTCATGTGTATATCACAGTCGTTTCCTGGTACTGACCAGTTTCTCTTTGGGAATGATGTATTCTTTGGACATTTTTTTCTGGTAAGTTTCAATGCCACTAAAAAACAATGAGGCCTATAGACCATCAAAAAGTCAGTAAATAGCTTATGTGTTGACCACTAAGAGTTCACAAATCAGGGGGAATGTTCTTAACACAAAGGCCCCCAATATTTAACCACAGCTTCTGTGTGAATTGGGTTAGAACCTTGTTCTTTGTTTCTCTGAACGACATTTTATTGATGCAACAACATTACACGAGTCGCACAAAGAACCAAAGGAAACAATTGTAAAGAGCTAAGTATTGTTGCCTTTATCTGACACTTCACACCGGTGCCACTCTAGCAATCTCTTTGTTTCCCTCCTGAGGCTACTTTAGGCCATGCTTCCTGGCACGTTCACCAGTTTGTCCCGGATGGGGTAGATCATGATGAAAATGCTATAGCAAATTAAATTTATGTCCAAATCAGGCTTAACACGCAAAGATTCTTTCTGCATTCATGCGTGTAAGTTGAGCGCTCATGCACACCAGTTAAAACATCCTCTCTCTCTCTGGGAACATGGTACCACGCATTCAATTTTCTTCTGACACGACTGAGAGCAAATGCATTTCTACTCTTTTTTAATATACACATGAAAAATCCAAATGCACACGAAACATGCAATCAAAACATGAGAGATCAATGCGTTTCAATAAAGGGTTATGTGCTATAATAGGCTTCTTACCAGGCCAGTTTCACACACACACACACACACACACACACACACACACACACACACACACACACACACACACATATGCCACAGTTGCCAAAATGGTCACTGGAAAATTCCTCCGCACCAGGTATGGTTTGCCTTGGGATGTGTGGCACTATGCTCAGACTGGGACAACTTAGTCACCTCTTGAGACTCATCTTCAAAGTAGAAGTCTTCTATTCTTCTTCCCCATCTTTGGGTTTGGGACTTGGTTTCGGTTTCTCGGCCTTTCTTTGACAGCTTTTCCCTGTGTTAAAAATCTCGCCTCCACTTCAGTCGCCCAGACCACGTTCTCTCGAAACCCAGTGTGTCTTGCTCAATCTTCTCCCTCCCTCGTGTCGTCTTGTTCTCTCTCTCGCTCCTTCTTCCTCTTTCTCACTAATTTCCAAATCATACAGGGATTTAAACAAGGAGGATTATAGGGATTTAACATAGGGATTTAAACAAAGGGCATGCCTTATCTCTCCGCATCTCTTTCTCACATGCCACATCAACATGCTCACATCCACAATAAATTTCTCTCTCTCTCTCTCTCTCTCTCTCTCTCTCTCTCTCTCTCTCTCTCTCTCTCTCTCACACACACACACACACACACACACACACACAACACACACACACACACACACACATTTACCCACATAATAGCCTTACAATATTCACTTCTTGGCACATGATTATCGAAAACTCTCAGCACAGTCTGAGGCCACTTTCACGCAGTAATCATCCTCTGGAAGCTACGACCACTTCATCAACACGCCTTTAAACCAGCCTGACAATGGCATCAATACAGTGCCTCACAGCACTACCAGCTCAATAAGTAGAACCGCTACTCTTCGAGCGAATCGTCATAGGCTGAGGCTATTCACCTTTACTGAACAACATTCAGCGGGTGTAGCCCTGAACACCGGACATGATGCTCGGAGGTCTGAGCGGATATTAAGTTGTCCCCCTTTGACTATGAAAGGTTCGAACGCGCGAGTCCTCCCCACCTTCAATGATTCCTGTCACGTGCAAGTGAATATCAGTGGTTACCCGTTAGTTTCGACCTCCTTCATGCAGCTCGAAGGTCTACGCTAATTGACAGGCCCCCAAGGCTAAGAGGCCCAGTTATCCTCTTCTGTATTACACTCTAACCGTTGTTGTTTACAGCGCCTCTAGCACTCCGCGAGAGGTTTCGCTCCTTTGCCCTCTTTTTGAGTTTGTTTTCGTTTGTACTCCAGTTTTTTGTGCATTTCGTCTCTGTCCAACTTGCGGTTTGGGGTTGAATTTTTTTGCTAACATTTTTTTCCTCTCTCTCTTCTTATTTTTATTCATATTTATTTTCTAAATTTTGGTTCCTGTTCCCATCCCCTCCCCTTTTTCTTTTTTTTTTTTTTTTTTTTTTTTTTTTACTTTTTTTCCATTAACATTTGGCAAAAAAAAAAAATGCATCTAGTTTGATCATCGCTTACAATGGAGCATGGCTGCTGTCAGATTACATTCTCATTGGCTGATCCATCTTTAGAAACAGGATTTCA
>JADBJO010004380.1:15000-17500 GCA_016801955.1 Conus betulinus | reverse complement strand
TGAATTTACAGACCTATCATTTTCAGGACGAACTGCTAAGAATTTACAGACCTATCATTTTCAGGACTAGCTGCTATGAATTTACAGACCTATCATTTTCAGGACTAGCTGCTATGAATTTACAGACCTATCATTTTCAGGACCAACTGCTATGAATTTACAGAACTATCATTTTCAGGATGAACTGCCATGAATTTACAGAACTATCATTTTCAGGACTAGCTGCTATGAATTTACAACCTATCATTTTCAGGACCAACTGCTATGAATTTACAGAACTATCATTTTCAGGACGAACTGCCATGAATTTACAGATCTATCATTTTCAGGACTAGCTGCTATGAATTTACAGACCTATCATTTTCAGGACTAGCTGCTATGAATTTACAGACCTATCATTTTCAGGACCAACTGCTATGAATTTACAGAACTATCATTTTCAGGATGAACTGCCATGAATTTACAGATCTATCATTTTCAGGACTAGCTGCTATGAATTTACAAACCTATCATTTTCAGGACCAACTGCTATGAATTTACAGAACTATCATTTTCAGGACCAACTGCCATGAATTTACAGATCTATCATTTTCAGGACTAGCTGCTATGAATTTACAGACCTATCATTTTCAGGACTAGCTGCTATGAATTTACAGACCTATCATTTTCAGGACCAACTGGTATGAATTTACAGAACTATCATTTTCAGGACGAACTGCCATGAATTTGCAGAACTATCATTTTCAGGACTAGCTGCTATGAGTTTACAGAACTATCATTTTCAGGACGACCTGCCATGAATTTACAGAACTATCATTTTCAGGACGAACTGCCATGAATTTACAAGACTATTATTTTCATGATTATTTTTTAACGAATTTACAGGACTGTAATTTAAGGAATAATGCTGTCCCAAAGGCTACCCCGCAGGAACATGTATTGGTAAATGTCATTTCTAATCGGTAGAATAAGCAGCCAGTGTCCGTTTGTTTCCGTTCTCAATACTTACGTGAAAAAAAGATGAGTGAATACGGACGAGGACAGTGGCAAAGAACGTCAATGGGTCATTCAGTATGGCAGATGACAGGGCCAGCTTTCTCTCTTTTCTTTCTGCTTCAGAAAGCCTACGATTCAGCCCAAAGTAATTCTCAGTAGGTGAGAGGAGGATTGCGAAGCTGAGAGTTTGGCAAAGACAAATCAAGAGGACTCCAGCCACAAGCAGACAAATGGGACAACAGGAACATCTCGAGAAGGCAGAGACATAGGTGATAAGAAAGCAGATATGTCGAAAAGATAAGACAGCAGATGAATGAAATACTAGAAGTACAAGGACAATGAATGGGATAATAGAAATATGGGCAGCAGGCAGACAGGTGTAGGTGGGGGATGACAGAAACAGAAGAACGTTAAGTGGAATAATAACAGAAAGATAAACAGAAAACATGATCAGACAACATAGAAGACAGACAAATAAGATAACTGAAAGATACGAAGACAGGTCGGGAAGATAGAAAAGAGATAAATGAAAGAACGGGAGCATAAGAAAGATAAACAGGATAACAGAGTGATGGCAACAAGGCATGACACACGAACATACGGAAGATACACAGGAACACGGAAAGATAAGCAGCAGGAGGCAGACAAGCGGGATAGTGAAGGATAGAGTTTAGGCACACAGGAAGAATGATAGAAATATAGAAGGTAGACACACGGAGTGGCAGGTGTATTAGACCAGGCAGAAAAATCATTGTAACAATTAGGAAAAGGATGTTTCCTTATCTTCCAATGCACTTGGTTCACACACGCCCTAAAGCCTCATCCGATAGGGATCAGAGTCTGCACGCATGTTGTTTTTCTGAAGAGAAATTCGTCTCTAAGATGGTTATATGAAGCAAAGAATGGAACTCTGGACTTTCGAAGCAAGAGAACAACGCTATTCACCAAGTCACCCAAGCCCATAAAGGTGGGTTTGATAAGGGATGGGAGCATTAGAGCTTAAGTTTACTAGCATGCACGCGCGCGCAAACACACACACACACACACACACACACACACACACACACACACACACACACACACACACACACGCACACACACACACACACATACACCATCACCATCGGCGCCACCACCACCACAACCAGGAATAGCAGCTCAACGAATGGTAAAAGAAAAGAACAGTGGCGGGTGTGAACGCCTTTCAAAAAAAAAAAAGAAGAAGAAGAAGAAGAAGAAGACAAGGGAGGGGAGAGGGGGGTGTCGGAAGGGGGGAGGGGCGAGTGTTAAAAGGATTTTACAATGTGTCGTCACAAATTTCGATCAGCGGAGAATGACGGTATACACATGAGACTGTTTCCTATGAAATGGTGGAGCACTGGTGAACCAGTAATCCCTCCTGGAACATGCCCGGGTGATCAGATAGGACAGAGAGGTTTCGCGTCATGCACGGCGGTCCATGAAGCCTATCTTTTTTTTTTTTTTTTTTTTTTTTTTTTTTTTT
>JADBJO010004380.1:0-10000 GCA_016801955.1 Conus betulinus | reverse complement strand
GGGAGGGAGGAAAGGGAGAGAGAGAACTCAGAACTCAGAAAACTTGTATTCGATCAAGGGTTGACATTTAAGGCAGAGCCTATCCTTGCAATCTGTTACGTTCTTCTGATCTGTCATGAGAGAGAGAGAGAGAGAGAGAGAGAGAGAGAGAGAGAGAGAGAGACAGACAGACAGACAGACAGACAGACAGACAGAGAACCTGCGATTATGCGCGTGAATAGGTGTTGTAAAGTGTAGGGATATCCTTTTTCTTTCTATACTTACTTCCCTTTCGGCAGATGTGTAAAGTATATGAATATGTCTAGTTGCAAAGTGAGACGACTGCAGGCAGAAATGTAAACAAATCTTAAAGAAATGTTAGCGAACCGCCAAGAGAAACGTGGACAAACGAGTCACAAGACAAAACACGACGCGTTTCGACCTCTTAGGTCTTCTTCGGGCAAGACACAAATAGGACAATGAACATGAACGAGTTCATCGCTTAGCTTGATCTCTTCAGCGCAAGGTAGGCCCATGGGACAAACCCAAAGAGCTTCAAAGAGTTTTTTTTTTGCCTTAACTGGGCTGACCCTGGAGAAAGGTCCAGTGACGGTGAGGAAAGACCCACTGACCACAGGGAAAGTCCTGTTGACAGTGGGAAAGACTACAACTTCGGATTCTCTCTTGAGGGCACATAAGACTGTATGGCGAAAGCTTGGCTGTGTCTGGAGTGGCACTGTCTTCATCTGTCCGTGAGCAGGGGTGGTTGGGTCTGTGGGGTGTGCTCGACAGCTGGAGGGTGTTTTTTTGTTTGTTTGTTTGTTTGTTTGTTTTTTTTTTTTTTTTTTTTTTTTGGTTTGTTTTTTTTTTGCGGTAGGCTATGCAGTCATGTAATTCGGGCTGGTACACCCATGAGGACGCTACTTTAAGGCTGTTATGAGTTGCATCCTGTAGTCTGATTTACCTCTGCTCTGGAGCAGTTATGTCCCTTGATATCTTAATGGAGTGTCCTGCGCGTGCCTGTACCCATCGTCAACACGGCGCAGGCCTCCAAGGGTGGTACAGGACCGCTCTAAAGGCAGGTGAAGACAGTGCTTCTCTGGGTCCTCCCCAGCACCTTCGGGTGTTTCTTTTTCCTCCAAAAAAAAGTTCTGACGTTCAGTAAATGCATCAAAGGGAAGCCTGCCCCGATTCATGCCATAAAATCGACATGTTCAATATATGTGCTAAACGCAGCCCTGCATCGAATTCCCAACAAGGTTCAATACTTCTGACCTCCGAGTAGATATCTACGAGTGGGATCTACTGATCCTTGTATTGTTCAAACATCACAGCTTGCGCACACAACTGCCATGTGAGAAATATATCAGGTGCGATGTATTGATGAGACGATATAATGAAGAGGGAAAAAAAAAAAAAAGAAAGGTTCTGAAAGGTGAGCCCTAGTGTTGAAGCATCTCACCAAGTAAGGCGATGAAATTTTGATATCTGATGAAAGAAGAAGAAGAAGAAGAAGAAGACCCAAGACGAAGAGCTAAGAATTAGAAAGCGAAAGCACAGAGAAAAAAAAAAATCTATCAAAAATAATTAATTTCAACTAATAAAGATGATCCTTCAAGACGCTTCTTCTCCGAGGGGAGAGGGGGAGCAAAGGAAGAGGTGCAATACAGGAGACGTCATCATTTAATACTGATGGTCTGTCTTTTGACAACAGTGTTTCGCTCTCGACTTCACTAAGTTGTTTAGATTTCTCTCTCTCTCTCTCTCTCTCTCTCTCTCTCTCTCTCTCTCTCTCTTACACGCACGCACGCACGCACGCACGCACGCACACACACACACACACACACACACACACACACACACACACACACACACACACATCTATTATATTTCCTCAACGAATGAAATGCTCTCATACCGCTGCAAGATTGGATAACCTCTCTCTCTCTCTCTCTCTCTCTCTCTCTCTCTCTCTCTCTCTCTCTCCCCATACATTTTCATCCCATTTCATCTTTACATACCCTTCAAGATGGGCTAAGACGTACTTTTGGAAGCACTGCCCCCCGCCTCTCTCTCTCTCTCTCTCTCTCTCTCTCTCCTCTCTCTCTCTCTCTCTCTCTCTCTCTCTCTCTCTCTCTCGCACGCACGTGCGTGTCTGGAGGGTCGACACCTGTGTGCATAATCGGTAGTTAAATGCGAGCCCAGACAGCTTTACTGTAACGATGGGCAGCGATTACGTTCAGCCGACACTACACTGCACTACTCAGTACTACGATTGTCGATTTACCGGCTACACGTATCCAGCATCCTTCTGACGTAATAGTTAATATAGGATGCTGCATCTTTCAGAGATGTTTGAAATACAGTTCCTTTATTTCAAATTGTCCAGAAGTTAAACATAGAAAAGAAGATAAACTGCCATTTTTTTTTTTCAAATTCTAAAAGGTATTTGAAATAACTCCACCAGATAACCTGGACAAACGAATTACAAGACAAAATGCGACGCGTTTCGACCTCTTGGGTCTTCTTCGGGCAAAATAAACAACCCATTTTTTTTTTCAGTTCCGGTGACAAAAACTTGAGACTTATGCAGATTTATAGAGCGGAAGCAATTGGTAAGGGCCTTCACTCAGCAGAACTCAATTCTCATCGAGGAAGTGTAAATTAGCTAAGAATACTATATACCAGATGGAAGCAGGAAAATATAGGGGGACAAAATGGGAAAGTACAGGAAAGAGTATGGGAAAAGTGTCAAAGGTAGGGAGCAAAACAGGAAATAAATGAAAGAGCGAGAAAATGAGTGTCAAAAATAAATAAGATCATAAAATAAGAAAAGTACAACAGAAAGGGATAAGAAAAGTGGAAGATTGCTGGAAAAAGTGAAAATAATCAAGAAACGTGAGAAAAGCAGTAAAAAGTGTCAAAATCATATAAAAAAGGAAAACGTTTAGGGAGTTAAGAGCTGGCAGGAAAAAGGAAAAAAAGAAAAAAGTGGAAAAAAAAAAAGGTAGGTAAAAGGGGTAAGGTAGGACAATTATAGGAATTTTTCGGCGAAAATAGGAAAAGGTTGAAAAATACTAGGAAATAGTTTTTGTTCGTTTGTTTGTGAGCGTGTGTGTTACTTTTTAAATCATGAGAGGTTGAGGAAAAAATCAGGAGGATAGGCTATAGAAACATGGGAACGAGAGCGGAAGGTTATCTGAACAGAGCTCTGTTCACTGGGTTTTAACGAAGGGGTGTAAAAGCTGACAGCTTTGCGTTGGTGGTGCACCCTCTCTGCTAATGAGGTCGTTAACTTGTAGCAGTTTCCCTCCTCCGTCCCTCCTCCTCCCCGTTTCTAATTGGAAAGCTGGACAGATTCAGCTGAACATTTAGTTCTCTCATTCTCGCTTTCTCTCTCTCTCTCTCTCTCTCTCTCTCTCTCTCTCTCTCTCTCTCTCTCTCTCTTACCGATTATGAATGCGTGCTCTCTCTCTCTCTCTCTCTCTCTCTCTCTCTCTCTCTCTCTCTCTCTCTCTCTCTCTCTCTCTCTTACCGATTATGAATGCGTGCGTGCGTACATACTTGTGTGTGTGTGTGTGTGTGTGTGTGTGTGTGTGTGTGTGTGTGTGTAACACAAAAAGGAAATATACGATACTTATGAGCTGTCTTCAGTTTCCCTTATTAAAAAAAAAGATTAGCAACTGTCATGGCGCAGTTGTTAGCGACGCTGATTCCCGGATGGGAGGTCGTAGGTTCGATTCCCATAACAGCTGTTTCTTTCTGGAATTCTTCGGCACTGATCGGCTCCTACCCGGAGTTGAGTTTACTGTGGGATCATTTGAGGAGACTGGAAACACCCAGTTGAGTTTCATCTACTTAACTGACGTATATCTGGGACAGCTGCTCAAATGTCTTGACCAACATGTCTGTAATTCTAGGGCCTGGCTGATGTCGGAATATACAGTATGAAAGTACGCGTAGCGTTCGGTCCGATCACGCAATCTTAGAACAAAACAGACCTCTATGGGATCATTTTCATCATCTCACCCTCACTGATCGGTATTGAAACAAAGTCTTAAAGTCTGTGGCCCTTCATGCCCTGCTCTCATGGTGACCTCAATTTCGATATTCTCTGCATGGCTGTTTCATATGTGAATTCGTGTCGAGATCACCGGAGTCGGCGATTTTCGAGGGGACTGTCACTGTTGGGACGTGAGGGAGCCATGCAGACGGGGACTCTTACGCTTAGTAGGCGGTGTTCTGCGTGTGTTAAATCGGAACAGACACGATTGAACACTATCGGGAAGACTCGGCGGCAGTGCAGTGTCTCTGCTGGTGGGTTGCCTCACGACGGCTTGACATAAACTGCTCCCTGAGGATTGCCGATGAGGGGTCTGCAGCGGGACAAACCGGAGAGTGTCTGTGGACGGGGAGCGACAATGAGTGGCGTGCGGTCAATGCAACTGCAGTGGCACGAAAACTGAGTAGAAAAAAAAAGCTGGCGCAAATGGACACAGATTTATATCAGTGGCAATGTCCATACATTCATATCCTCATAAAAAAACTTAATGCTCGAGAAGAACGCGTGAGGACTGGCCACAAGAATAAAAACCGATGTTTAAAAAATGTTGCAAAATCCAAGCGTTTGTTCTGGCACTAAATGACACAGCCAGAACTAATCGAAATTCGTTACTAAACGATATTGAACTGCTTTCAAAAGTATTTTTCAGTTACTACCGCCTGATTTTTCGTATAATATGCCAACAAAGAACATGGCCAGTATTTCTACATTTGAAATATCAGTCCCGAACACGCTTACACACGTTCAAAAATGACCGATCCCTGTTGCTTTTAACCGGCTTATCAGTTTCCTTCTGCTGAAAGGAAATCTTACATGACGCAGGGAAAAGTAAACAGTAAATACCGAACAAGTCCGGTAACTCTTTCACCCGTGACGAAATTATTAATTACACGCCCACAACTCCAAACGAACGCTGCTTACGTCACCAAATCCCCGCAGCAGAAATACCAACGCACCGCACACAAAACAAACAAGACGTCTCCTCAAACAAGGGGATTTCTCTATGTGTATTCTGTATGCTGTGTGTTGTATTTCTGCCAGGCGATTCGGTGTTGTAAGCAGCCTTCGTTTGGAGTTTATGAGCATGTAATTAATTTCGTCGTGGGAGAAAGACATACCGTATTTGTTCATTATATTTCTGCTGAACATGAAAGTCTTTGCGAAGCTTCAATTTGTGTCCATAATCCTCAGCAGTGTTTGTCACATTCACGGGCAAACGACTTTAACCTAGGGAGGTTTATGTTTGGTCTAGGTCGACGGGAAGTAGCTATTGTTTATATACTTCCCGTCCATTTCGTGCTAGGGTTCAAATAGTGCCACTTCAAGTGCTTGATGAATTAGTACAAATTTTGTTTCACCCGTCTCATCCTCCGTGTTGTCAGTAGCATTATTTCCATCCTGCCCAGACCAGCGGCCGGACTCAAAATCATACTTAGAATCGTCCGGTCTCAGCCCCAGTACACAGTTCAAGGGGAGCAATCAAATTCAGTTCGTCATGAGGCTGACCACCAGAGGAGACACTGCACTGCATTCAGTGGTGCCTTGTCTGATAGGGCATGTGCAAGAGAGCGCAGCTGCTAAGCCTCTTACTAACGACAAAAGCTACTCGGTTGCAAAGCCAGGCCAAGTGCAACGTCATCGTTTTTTTGTTTTTTTTTTTTTCAGCAAAGAGACGTCCAAAGCGCAAAAAAGGAGGAAATATAATGCGGGTAAATGCACATACGCGCGCGCGCGCGCGCACACACACACACACACACACACACACATGCGCGCGCACGCACGCATGCACGCGCACACACGCACACACACACACACACACATGCACACACACACACACACACACACACACATACACACAAAATACAACACACACACACACACACACACACACACACACACACACACACACACACACACACAACACAGCACACACACACACACACACACACACACACACACACACACCACACACCACACCACACCACATCACACCACATCACACTACACCACAACACAACACAACTACACACACACACACACACACACACACACCACCACCACCACCACCACCACCACCATCACCACACCACCACACCACACCACATCACACCACACACACACACACACACACACACACACACACACACACACACACAACACACACAAGCCTCGCAAGACAATACGTAGAGGGACCCGCAGTCAAACTAATAAAACGTTTCATTGCGGAGCTGATTGTCACGAGTTTCAAGTCAGTAATAGTGTCGATTGTTCGCGGCTTTAAAAGCCCCCTCTGTCCATCCAGTCGTAAATAGGTACCCGTTTCAATTCATTAAAAGTTAGGACCGTGGAAACAGAGGTGTGGGGGGGCTCCGATTTCCGTACTGACGTACTCTACACGCTATAAAATCTTTAGCAGTTTACAACTCGAATGGCTGAAAGACTATGGGGCATCAACTCAAACACAAAAAAGACACGAAAAGGGTCAACAATACTGTTCTACGACGGCTTAGCTTTCCCTGTGGAAATCCAACAGAACTTTACTGAGAGAGTGCAATGCAAGGCATAGCATTAGAATGCAATACAATGTATCACAGTGCAATTCAATGCTATAAAGCCATTCTGCGTAGCGTGCGGTGCTGTGTGTGTGCAGTGCTGAATAATATGCTATGCAATTTAATTAGGTGCTGTAAAGTGGCATGAAACAGCGCAAAGCGGTATTATAGAATGATATGTAACGTAAGACAGCACAATGCAATGATGCATAATAAAGTGCAAAGCAATAATGCAATAGAACATACCAAAGCACACCGCATGGAAATATAAAACACTGCTGTATACTGCAATACAGTGGGAGCCATGAAGAAAGTGTAATGCGATACAACGCCACGCAGTATTATTGTGCAACGTTAATAAATGCAAAACTTAGGCAATGCAATACAATTCAAGCGGATGCAATACATCAAAGACAAAGGAAATGTAATGTAATGTAATGTAATGTAATGTAATGTAATGTAATGTAATACTACATAATGCAATGCAAAAACAAAGAGAAATGTACGGCCAAGTTTTGCAATGCAATGCGATGCAACAAAAGCGCAACGCAAAGCAATGCATGCTTTGTAATACAGCACTAATCAATACACAAAACGCAAGGCAAAGCAATGAATGGCAATGCTGCTACGTAATTGAATACTATACATACTTTTACCAGGCGGCGCGCGGGGCTTGCAGGGAGCGACTTTACGTCAAGGTGACTGGGACGTCATCGGCCTTTGCTATCCTCGTAGACATAGAAGGAACCGGAGACCGGTATCTCTTCACGCTCTCTCACTCTTCACCTTTGTCAGAGTCCTGTTGTCTCGCGCAGCTTACTTACCGCTTCTGGGTTCCACAGTCACTGTGTCAGGGATAGTTTCAATGGCTGGGGTGCCCCCTGTGGTAACTACGTATGCCAGCTTTTTTTTTTCTTTTTTTTCTCTTTTTTTTTCGTCCCGCTATTCAGCGAGGAGGTGTAAACATCAGAAATACACGTTGACTTTGCCTGTGAACCAGCCACCGGGTCTGTGCTTAAAAATGAATTACTTTAACAGCACAGTCGGCATAGTGTTGGCAATCAGACAGCAAAACTGTGAACAAATAGGCAGACAGAGCGAAGCACTTCAGCAGCGACGGCGAAGATAACTTATCCTCTCTACTATTGATCTGTGTTGTACAGTACACCTAAGGAAGCGTTAACTCTGAAACTGCCAAGAAATGCGATCGTACACACACACACACACACACACACACACACACACACACACACACACACACACCACACACACACACACACACACACACACACACACACACACACACACACACACACACACACACACACACACACACACGATCTCTTGCAATCAAGTATGCACACGGCTACACAGTCTCTCTCTCTCTCTCTCTCTCTCTCTCTCTCTCTCTCTCTCTCTCTCTCTCTCTCTCAACACACACACAACACACACACACACACACACACACACGCACGCACGCACGCACACACGCACACAAGCATGCACGCACGCGCACACACCCACACAGCATCTACATGAAAGGGCTTTGGATCATCTTGGTGGTGTTGGAAGTGCTTCTGAACATTTACAATGATAAATATTAAGACATTTTTTATAACAACAACAACAAAATCAACATCAACAACCATAATGATAGCAGAAGTAGCAGTAGTAGCAGTAGCAGTCGCAGCGGCAGCAGTTTGTAGTAGTAGCAGTAGAAGTAGTAGCAACAGTAGTAGTAGTAGTAGTAGTAGTAGTAGTAGTAGTAGTAGTAGTAGTAGTAGTAGCTGCAGCAGCAGCAGTAGCAACAGTAGTAGAAGTAGCAGCAGCAGCAGCAGCAACAGTAGCAGTAGTAGTAGCAGCAGCAGCAGCAGTAGTAGCAGTGGCAGTAGTTGTAGTAATAGAAGTAGTGACAGTAGTAGTTGTAGTAATGATAACAATAATAATAATAATGATAATGATAATAATGATAACAATTATGATAATAATAGTGATGAAAATAATGATAATAATAAATATTATAATAATGATAATAATGATGATGATGATAACAATAATAATGATGATGATGATGATGATGATGATGATGATGATGCTGCTGATGATGATAACAACAACAACAAAAAGCGGGTTATGATAAAGATAAAGTAGTAGTAGTAGTAGTAGTAGTAGTAGTAGTAGAGTAGTAGCAGCAGCAGCAGTAGTAGTAGTAGTAGCAGC
Source organism: Conus betulinus (assembly GCA_016801955.1). NCBI lineage: Eukaryota > Metazoa > Mollusca > Gastropoda > Neogastropoda > Conidae > Conus > Conus betulinus. Next base: position 1,186 of record JADBJO010004380.1, on the reverse strand, counting down.
AGCAGTAGCAGCAATAAGTAGTAGTAGTAGCAGCAAGCAGCAGCAGCAGCAGCAGTAGTAGTAGTAGTAGTAGTCGTACTCGTAGTAAACAGTATCAGCAAAATTAACATTACATTATTCTATAGCGCAGTTCTGTAGAGAACTACTCGTTGCCCTTTTATACATCACTCATTCATTCATCCTCAGGTGGCAGTGCACCCTCCAATATGTTGTGTACAAATAAGAGGGAGCAACAGCCTAACTTGAAATGCCTGAAAAACAGTTGGGTTTTTTTGGGGTTTTTTTCAAATTCATTAAAAATGAAGGTTTTACTCGTGCATTAAAAGCAAACAAGGCGATGGGCAGAATTCCCAAAGCCAACAGACAGTTTTACAAACTTAAAAGAAAACTACTATTCTGTCGAAGAAAATCGACAAATAAATTTCAGGAATTTTGTTCGGCGGCATGGTACTTTTCTGTTCTTTTAAGTTTGTTTCAATTGCCGCCTGCAGTTTGAAAACCTATACGATTTTACGTTTTGCTTTTGGATCTTAGGAGTATGCTGGTAGAAGACCGGGGACTCGATAGTTGTTGTGCACAGAGAAATGGACAAATATAAACAGAAGAGAGTCATCCCACAGAACGGAAAAGTATGAAAAGCAAGTTTGTACAGCCCCCACCCCCACCCCCACCCTTACACTCCACCACAAAGAAAGAAAGAAAGGACGAAAGAAAGAGAAAAAAATGAATAGAATAAAAAGATAATTATAGGCAATTCACAAGGAATATGATTTCGCTTTCTTTTACCTAGGACAGATACGTTACACTGTGTTGAATTCGCTGGAGCCCTGAAACTAATGCTGCGGGGCAAGCCTTACGGCTAAGACATGGAATTATAGTAATCAAGCCGAGAAGGAATTAACGAATTGCCAGCATCAGCTGAAAAAAAAATATTGACGAACCGACACAACTCAGCGCAGATTCAAGACAATGGCGTGACCCACTCTGTCGATTCTGATCCTGCACCGGAACTGAACTCCTGGGGATCTGACAGATGTTTACGATTGATGCCATTGCTGTTCAATGTTGGCGGCTCCTGCCTGCCGTTCCAAGCGCACATTTTCCGTTCATTTACCGTTCTCCTAGCCCCCCCCCCTCCCACCCAACCCCCAGGTCCGCCCTCTCGCCTTTCGCTTCTCACTCCCCC
>JADBJO010004379.1:192710-195210 GCA_016801955.1 Conus betulinus | reverse complement strand
GTGTGTGTGTGTGTGTGTGTGTGTGTGTGTGTGTGTGTATGTGTGTGTGTGTGTGTGTGTGTGTGTGTGTGTGTGTGTGTGTGTGTGTGTGTGTGTGTGTTATTTCCAGATAGATAGATAAATAGGTAGATAGATATTGTCAACAGTACATACACAGGATGTCACACACACACACACACACACACACACACACACACACACACACACACACACACACACACACACACACGTATGATTGTGTGTGTTTATAGTTGTGTCTGATCGTTAACTAGGCAGATGATTTGATTTCCTTTCACTGCATAATGATATGAGGCTTGACACCCGCATGTGTCGTAAACCTGACCTGGGTACGAAAACAAATGTGCAGAGAGAAACAGGGAAAAACACACACACACACACACACACACACACACACACACACACACACACACACACACACATATATATATATATAAAATATGTGTGTATATATATATATATATTTTTTTTTAAATAAGGTACTAAAAGGAAGTTTTAAAACTACAATATTGTTTCGAGCGCTTGCTCTCTTCAGGATCTTGAAGAGAGCAAGCGCTCGAAACAATATTTTAGTTTTAAAACTTCCTTTTAATACCTTATTTTAAACAGATGTTGCTCCCCAAGGGGTTGAGCACCTTTGAATTTTTATTAGGCTTTTTAGCAGTATATATATATATATATATATATATATATATATATATATATATATATATATATATATATATATAGAGAGAGAGAGAGAGAGAGAGAGAGAGAGAGAGAGAGAGCAGGATGGTAGTTTGTCTATGAATGATTTTTTTTAATTAGTGCGAGAAGCTAAGAGAACAGTATACAATAAAATGAATATCATTTAATGTTCTGATTGTTTCTGGTTTTGCTCGTCTCCAGTGTGGCAGTCTAAACAATATAATATTATGGTGACGGTCTGATTTCCAGTTAAAACAAAATAAATGTGTTGTAACACAACTGCAGGAGTTAAACGGAAACGTTACAGCCAGTGTAACCACTGAAAAGAAGAAAGAAGGAAAAGAAAGTGAAAGGAATGAAAAAAAAAAGAAGTGGAAAGCAAAAGACGTTTCCAAATTAAGAAAAGAAAAAAGTTGGCAAATTTAAAATTTGCTTCAAAATAACAATTTGCATTATGCTGCATTTTAATACGATGGAAGTGAGTTATAATACAACAAGTTTCTGTTTAATTTCTAATCAAACACAGGCTTTCAATACACAAATTATAAGCAAAGTTGTCACTCTTCTTCAACAGGCTTTATTCACTCATGTAACAAAACATAGTTTTAAAATCGGAACAGAATAAAGCAAGAGAAAATATACATAGAAAGATACGCATTGCTACTCATACATGCTGGAATACATTGTACACTGACTGATAAAGCAACTAATTCAGTATTTCTAAACCACGTTGCAGTGCCTGTACATACTACCTCACTGATTCTGAACACGTTGCAGTGCCTGTACATACTACCTCACTGATTCTGAACACGTTGCAGTGCCAGTACATACCACCTCACTGATTCTGAACACGTTGCAGTGCCAATACATACTACCTCACTGATTCTGAACACGTTGCAGTGCCTGTACATACTACCTCACTGATTCTGAACACGTTGCAGTGCCAGTACATACTACCTCACTGATTCTGAACACGTTGCAGTGCCAATACATACTACCTTACTGATTCTGAACACGTTTCAGAAAATGCAACCCAAGGTAAGCTACGCTCATCCTGCATACGCTTCGCGCGAACCATACTCCAAAACTTACGATCAGATTTAGGTACATCGGAAAACAAAATTACTTTGCTGTTTGTTTTATTTTGTTTTTGTATTGTACTTATGTTTTAAACTGTTAATCTATGTGTAATTTGTATGTAAAAGACGTGCATTTTGATTTTCTCCAGTTTCAATAACTGTTCAGCAATGCTGGCTGTTGGGAACTTAAACCATATTAAAACTTACAGATGTAACTCATATGTACGCGTCAGGCATTGCATTTAAGAACTGGAAAAAAAAAGTTTCTTTTATATTCGTTACAAAAGTGTTAGTGTGAAGCTTGCATTTGGTAAATGAAATCGTTCACGTCATCTGAAACACATCCACCAGCATTTCTTGCAGACATCTGCAACATCAAGTGGCCAGACAAGACGCACAGCTTAGAAGTTGTGGCAAACTGGATTTCCCAGCATCGAGAGTTCACTCAGTAAACAGTCCTCGGCGAAGTGCAGGGCGTGTCACTGGCATGGAGGACAGCAGGATTCCTCATTCTCCTGCACCGCCAGCGGAAGCAGGCGGGATGGGGGGGGGGGGGGGGGGGGGGGGGGGGGGGACAAGGGTGAACGACTTTTTGAGTTTCATAGTTATTCTGAAGGCAACCCTGAGAGCTGCAGTGTGGGCACACTAAACTGAAAAACACACTGTCCTTGGTAGACCCTTGCTGGAGAATTCTGGGCTGTCAAAGCACAAAGATT
>JADBJO010004379.1:182710-187710 GCA_016801955.1 Conus betulinus | reverse complement strand
AAAAATGTGGACCGTACCAGCTGTACATCCCTCCCAAGGAGAGAAGCGTAGAATTTTCTTTGCTTTTCGTTTGAGGTTTGATTTTTTGTATGTCTGCGTTGCTGTTGTTTCGTTAGTTTATTTCTTGTTATAATTGTTTCTTGTTCTTAGGATTTTGTCTTTTGGTTGTTTGTTTGTTTGTCTGTTTTCAAGGACAGCATGAATATAGACGTGCTTCGTTTCTCCGACACTGTCACAGATGTCACCTTTTGGAGAAATCTTGACAAGTTGGGAAGAAGCATGCATCTCGTTTGTCGTTCACTTTTTACTGCCAAACATACCTCCAGCATTACATAATCATGTGGAATACTGCATCATTCGAAATAGCGGCAATGCACATTGTACTTCTCAGTTAATGTAATGTAATGTAATGTAACGTAAAAAAGATATTTATAGAGCGCTTTACTTCGTGAGAGCCTAAAGCGCATATTACAGAAAAACATGATAAAATTATCATTCTAATTCAAAGCGCGCGTGCGCGCGGACGCGCGCACACACACACACACACACACACACACACACACACACACACACACACACACACACACACACCGTAAAAAAAAAAAAAAAAAAAAAAAAAAAAAAAAAAAAAAAAAAAAATCACACAGAGACAGACAGACAGACGAGCGCGTTCAACATCAGCGAACACTCGCACGGTGGTAAGTGGATATCGTTAATCAGCCCAAGGGAAAAGATGTGTCTTTAGGGCGGTTTTAAAAGTCTCTAAAGAGTCCGTGTTACGCAGAGAAGAAGGGAGACTATTCCATAGAAGAGGTGCCTGGTAAGAGAAAGATCGTTGGCCTGAAGTTTTCAGGCGAGCGGAGGGAAGCCGAAGCAGACGAGAATCGGTGGATGAGCGTTAAGTTGCGAGACGGAACATAGAGATGGAGGAGGTCAGAGAGGTAGGAGGGAGCCAGATTATTCAGTGATTTGAAAACCCTGAGGAGAACTTTAAGTCAGTGCGAGATTGAACTGGAAGCCAGTGTAAGGATGACAGAATTGGTGATATGTGATCAGATCTAGAGGAGCGGGAGATCAGACGGGCGGCATTGTTCTGAACTTTTTTAAGTTTAGAGATGAGTGTTAAAGGACAAACCGGCAAGGGAGGGAGTTACAATAGTCAAGCCGAGACAGGACAAAAGCACAGATTAGAGTCTTCAGGGCATTTTGAGTGAGGAAGCGGCGAAATGAGCTAATTCTACGAAGTTCAAGGTAGCAGGACTTGCACACATTAGAGATATGTGTTGTTGAAAGAGAGAGTTTGGTCGAGTGTAACACCGAGGTTACGAACAGACACTGATAGCTTTATCTCGTTTCCATCAACATTTATGGAACTAGGGAGAGAATGAGTTCTAACAGTGTGTTTTGAAGCAATGAGGATTTATTTCAGTTTTGTCTGCGTTAAGTTGTAGTTTGTTGTTGTGCATCCATGATTTTACATTTGTAATGCATGCTTGAGAAGAGGAGATTATTTCATGAAGCTGACTGAGATGGGCAGAGATATACAGCTGGTTGTCATCTGAAAAGCTATGGTGAAGGAGAGAGAATGTTGGCTGATAATGGCTGAGAGAGGCTGGATGTAGAGCACAAACAAAACCAGTCCCCAGGACAGATCCTGAGGGACACCAAACTGAAGTGCTCTTGATGGGGACTTAAAACCTTTCACTGAAACAGTTTGCGCGCGATCAGAGAGATATGAAGAGAACCAGAAAAGGACAGAACCAGGAAAGACCAAAAGAAGTGTTGAGTCTTGAGATAAGAATGGAGTGATCTATTGTATCAAAGGCAGCAGACAAATCTATGAGAGAGATAGAGAGAGAAGAGAAACTTTGTTTCCATCAACAGCTTTGAGGAGATTGTTTGCTATCTTGAGAAGCGCTGTTTCGATGCTATGGCCAGCCCGGTAGGCTGACTGGTTTGAGTACAAGAAATTGTTTACAGAGAGATGTTCAGACAGTGGGGCAAGAACAACTTTTTTCAATCAGTTTGGAAAGAAATGGGAGATTAGAGACAGGTCTGTAGTTCTAGATTTTCAGGATCTAAGTTTTGCTAAGTTTTGGAGAGGACTGACAACTGCAGATTTGAACAGAGTGGGAAAACCTGATTGCAAGGAGTCATTGATAATGGATGTAAAGTATGGGAGAAGATCGTCAAGACAGCAGGTTAGAAAAAGGATGAAGGGAGAGGGTCAAGTTCACAGTTAAGCAGGAATTTGAATAACTTCGTCAAGGATAACCGTAAGAGAACAAAAAAAAAACAGTTGTTCTTTCATGGTAACTTGCTGCTCTGTCTTGGTATTCCATTTGGGACAGACCTCAAAAAAAAAAAAAAAAAAAAAAAAAAAAAAAAAAAGAAAAAAATTCTACCTGCAAAGTGAGGTGACTGCAGGCAAAAATATAATCAAATTTGAAAAAAAAAAAATCATTGCTGAAATTCCGCCCCCCCCCCCCCCCCCCCCCCCCCCCCCCCCAAAAAAAAAAAAAAAAAAAAAAAAACAAACGAATCACAAGACAAAACACGACGCATTTCGACCTCTCACGTCTTCTTCAGGCAACAGACACACAACACTCAAGACAACGAAAATGAACGAACGATCACTTATATCCATCCAATCTGGTGCAAGACGGGCATTGATGAATATTATTCCGACACTAATTGTCTTGTCCCACATTGTCTTGTTTTCTTCTGCAGTTGTTTTGCTTTGTGATTGCGCTGGCCTGCTCTTTGTCTATGAATTTTTTGGTCAAAGGAATTAATTTTGACGAAATGATAGTTTTCATGTGGTCTTCACAGTTGGCTGAGCTGAGAGCAACATGAATAGATTTGAAAGCGTACTTGTTTCCCTTTGTTATTATGTATGTTGAACCAATGTTTTTTTTTCGTTGTGTGCTTCTTTTGCTTCGATACTATAACGTTCCATGCAGTCTTGTTTAGTTGTATATTTGTGATTGTGCTTTTCCCCCGTATTTTGTTTCCGTGTGTATTTGCTTTGCTTTGTATTTTGGTGCCCTGACTTTTGTTTCGTGTGTGCTTGTTTTTTGCTTCGTGTTTATTCAGTACCATGCTTTGTTCCATTGCGTGCTCATTGTTTGCTAAGGCTGTCCCACTTTGTCTTGTTTCGTTGGGTAATTGGTTTGTTTGTGGTTATGTTGTCTTTTTTCTTGTATCCTTATTCTACTCGTGGTGATGCCGTCCTGTGTTTTGTTTTGTTGCGTACTAGTTTTGCTTTGTGGAACTGTGGTTTACTGTGTAGTGTCGTGCTGTGTATCTTGGACCCGCAGCAACATACTCACTCACGTGAACGAAGTATCAGCATTTGGATGTTCAAACTCGACTCATCAGATGATCAGTTGGGACAACGACAACAGCCAAACGTCGATCATGTGTACTAAATACGTGTGGTAGTATTTACATGTTTAATACAACCGCATCGATCACTCAATGGCAACAATGACAGCCAAACGTTGATCACGTGTACTAGGTGCGTGTGGTAATATTTGCATGTTTTATACAACAGCATCGATTACTCAGTGGCAACAATGATAGCCAGACGTTGATCACGTGCATGCAAGCCTTGTGCCTCCCACATGACTGGGGGAAAGGTAGTCCACAAGATCAAGCACCCAGCTAAGAGTTCAGAGAATCGTGGGTCTGTCTCGTGTTCCAAATGACGTTATGGATGTTTTTCTCATTTTTGTTTTTTCACTGAAATGTTGATCAGTCATTCGTGTAGCTTAAGTGAAGCACTTTTTCCCCTATAAAGCAAACATATCTGACGTGGTGAAAATTTAAAAGTTAGATTCTGAAACTGACAGTGGATCTTAGTTTGGTCCCTCATTCGGTCATGTTTATCGTGTATACTTTGTGGGTACTTTCAAGCTAACTGAAGATATAACGTTGGAGAAAACTTCTACATTTCTTGTCTTAACAGCTTTGTGACAGGAAGATTTCTAAAGAATGCATGTTCCCCTTATGCAGTGTGTTATCACAATTCTCCAGTAGATAGCCTTCATCAGTGACAACTCTCGCCGCATCTTTTACATGATCACGTCCACAGTATAAAAAACAGCACTAGATGGCGTCATTGTCATCGATGGTAACTGTGCCCTAAACTAACTTTTTTTGTTTTTCTGGAAAAGGCAAAACACCCGAAATATTAAGTTTCCAAATTCTGCTCTGAACTTGCTGCCAGTCAAACAATACAGGTAGAAGTTGACGGCACTGTTGGAGTAGGCCAGGACGTTGGTGACTGAAAGGAAAACTGCATGGTGTCCATAACCAATCGGGTCATCCGAATCAGCGTATGGAAAGAGGCTGTACACATTGAGGGGTGCAGTTAGGACAAAAAAGCAGCGCATGTAGCAATCAAGGTGACAGTCAGTGAAGACACTTTCCGTTGCTCGGAATAATGGGCGGCTTGTTGCATTGTAAGCTGTTTGCTCGTTCTGACCGACCTGACCAGTGACCGGAGAAGAGTACTGTTGCTGACCACCAACATCGTGAAAGGTACAAAACAACGTTCAGTCATGGCTATCCAGTGCCAAACCGTGTCAATAACCACCATGGTACATTTCTGATGCAGCAAGATGACAGCATGTGCCAAAACAAAGGCTTGTATTAATATCAAACCCGTAGAGAAAGTGACAGTGGATTAGAGCGATGGCGACTACCGTTACACCGGCAGTAGCTCGCGACATTCTCTTCGTCCACAAAGCATTGACATGATGAGGCCACAGCACAGAAGCTGCCCTGAGCATGGTCAGTGCCACCAGCATCAGGCAGATAATGGTTTCGTCGCATAGGACATCATCGTAGTCGTCTTACACTGCCAGGAATTCAGGTCATGAAAGAAGAGCATACCCAATTCACTGTGGAGCAAGGCATTTAAAGGACCAATAATCAGCATCACCTGGTCAGACCAGGCCAGAACTTGGAAGAAAACACTAGAAGTGGATGCAGGA
>JADBJO010004379.1:175210-177710 GCA_016801955.1 Conus betulinus | reverse complement strand
TCATCCCTACCCTCTTAGATCGGTGGTGTCATAATCACAAGACGCAAAACATTGCAGATTTTCACTTTCATGCGTAGACACTACACTAGATTAAAGAGAAATAACACGTGAAAGCTAGATATCAAATCATTGCCCCCATATAGTAAAAAAAATGTGCAAACCAAGGAGTCAACACAGAAATCATGTTTATGTCCAAGGTATCACTGATTCTCACAGGGTCACTGTCACCATTGCACACTGCCTGTTACGTACGAGAGTCTTGCCTACACCGGCCAAACGCACCAGTGTCACTGGAGGGCGGCCTCCCCCTTATACAGTTTCCTTGAGATTGTTTTGCCTATCACTTTCGTCAATGCGATATTAAGTAAGCAGATTGTCAAAAACCATGGTCACACGTTTTCCTTCACTCTTGGCCTTTCTTTTGATGAAGGTTAGTCTCCTTGAAATAAAAAGTTACCACCTATAAACACTTGATTCCTCTTCTGTGTATATCTTGCCTTCAAGTTCTTTGTTGTGTAGGTGCAACAAGCGATCGCTGGTGAGTTACTCTTTGAGTTACTCGTACAAATCAGCTATTTGATTCTCAGATCAATTTTCTTGAGCCATAAACTGAGAAAAGTAATTCTGCTGCAATGGAAAGACAGGCGTAATTTTCCTCTGAATTTATGTTTCTGGAACTGATCTATTACAGCCAAATGTTGATCACGTGTAGGCAGTCTGCTGTCACCCACACGTCTGGTGAACACGTGGCTCAGTGGATAAAGCAGTTGGCTGGGGAAGCCAGAGGGTCACGGGGTACATGGATCTTCTCTCGCACTCCCTGTCCTCCTTTTCACCAGACCGATAATGTTGGTCTGCCCTCTGTTTTGGTTAGTGAAGCGTTTTAGTGTTTTTCCTTAAAAAGAGAACATACTATGTTTCATCTTGTATTGAAACTAAAATCAGTTTTAAGTCAGTGAAGTAATCTGACCCAAGTGAAGTAAATCAGAAAGTAACGCTTTTTTATGAATCAGTGTAAAGAATCAATGACGTGTGCGCGCATGTGTGTGTGTGTGTGTGTGTGTGTGTGTGTGTGTGTGTGTGTGTGTGTGTGTGTGTGTGTTTCCTTTCTTTATGCACAACTGTAGTACTTTGACACTTTTTTTTCATTCATGCTTAAATTGTTATTTTTGATATGACCAGTGATTAGAAATGTAAGTGCACATCTAGTTCTTCGTTTCCGCTGATTCTGCCACATTTTAACGGTACGAATGTATATTGTTTTAGAGACCTTCAACTCGTGGACTGACAATTCCCGCATTCATTATTAGATTGAACCTCCATAAACATAAACGGTTTATAACATCACTCTGGCGAAACAGATTAAAGTTATACATTCAAAACTAAACAGACGTTTAAAATACGTAATCTGTTTAACTGTGGAAGTTTTTTTACAACCAGAAAACTTGCTTTATACGGAAGTTTCAACACTGTATCCATCTTTCAGAGCTAGCGAACGTACCCTAGACATATCACTTTAAACCACGTGTGTTTCTAAAAATAGAAATGTTGTATATATGGAACAATAACACAGCATTAGTGCTCGAAACCTGGTAAACACTTCTTTCAAGTGTGTAGGTCTTTTGTACACGGTTAATGAACTTTCGTTACACAGAATTATCAACACTACGAGCTCGTATAGCAGTCTTTGAAATCTAGTGAACGTACCCATACAGATCACTGTAGACTTCGCCTGTTTCTACAAAAGTAGAAATCTTGTATGATAATGGAACAACAGAACTGTATAAGTCTCTTAAGACTGGGTAAATTTCTCTCTGAGGAACAGTCAAAACATGTGTTGGTCTTTTAAAGATTGCGAACTTACACTTAAAGCTGTGTCGGTCAAGTCAAGTCAAGAGAAGGCAAGGTAAGAACACATTATCGTCTCCAAGGTGAAATTAAGAATGGCCATTAAAAAAAAACATGACAATGGATCTATATTTAACAAATCACAAAAACAAATCACACCACCCATCCACCCACACAATATTCCATATATACATAGCACTAGGTGTTGCAATATGCAATAAATATTGAATGATAAACAAAGCTTGCTCTTATGTCTCAGATTGTAGAAATATAGGGGTGATAAGCCTTCATATCTGCAGTGGTAGATGAATCTGCCTAACTGACAGTATGTGCTTGAGTTGGTGAATGGGGAATAAATAAATGCTTTCTCAAAATGAACCTTCAGCAAGCTTATAGTCTCCAAAAGAGAGACAATCTCCAATGGGGAGAAAGCTCACTAACATATAACTCCTGGTCAGATACCGGTATTTCGAAACCTGATTGTTTCTCCTCCTCAGTGACCGCGGAAAGTGGTATTTGACTCCTCTGCCTTTTTCGGTTTTAAGAAAGAATGCTATACCAGAAAAAGGCTGGTGTGCAATACCATAGTATGTTTGTTTGAGTTTTCAAAAAACTAACTAAGGTGCCACCTAAGAAGCAAAAGAAATCATGA
>JADBJO010004379.1:153578-168578 GCA_016801955.1 Conus betulinus | reverse complement strand
AAAGGAAGAACGAACAATCAGTGATGTCCTCAAACTGGGGCGCAAAATGGCAAAATGTGTTGGTCTTGTAATTCGTTTCTTTCGTTTGGTAGCATTGTAATTTTTCTATTCAGTTTGTTTTAAATTCTGCAAGCAGTAACTTGACATTGAAACTATCATTTCTGTTTATTTATTCTCGCCTATTTTATGTTTCCTTTTAAGTGTATAATATTGGTATTCTTTTCGACTATATGATTCGCCGAATTCTGTCTACTTTGTAATTGGTGGAAAGATCCATGTGAAGTCCTCTGTCGTTTTGTCAAAGACTCTGGTTTGCTGACTTTTGTTCAACATACACTGATGGACATGTATGGTCTCAATGTACAGACTTATCTCAGAATTCTCCCTTTGTATCCAGTTGAGGCTGTGTCTGAAAGATATAAGAATATGAAACCAGTCATCACCAATGAGGACCAAAAGAAGTGCTCCACTGAAGACAAAACTAAAAGGTGATGGAATTCACGTGCATAAGTGGCAACCAGCTGTCTGAGAAGATGGGGTTGAGGCCATACTGGTTCTGTCTCTTATACTCCATTAGTACGTCGGGCTGTGAACTTCCTGACTGTCCGAGACTCTCTACACCCTGACGTAACACAGAATCATCAGTGAATCATTCCATTTACACCCATGGCCTTTGAAACAAATGGGCATTTGACGTAACCTGGAATCATCCATTTATCAATTCGTTTATGATCATAGCCTTCGAAACAAATGGAGCATTTTATTTTCTTCAAGTCAAGTCAAGTCAAGTAAACTTTATTATCTCAATTTGAGAAATTAATTTGTGGTCACAGATCTGTTCAGTGATTTGTCTTCATTTGTACTTCTTTTTTTTCTTTTAAGATATATTCATAAAATTTGCAAAGTTTCTTTGTCATGTTGTGGATAAATGAGTTTAAAGACTCTTTTGAAATGCAGGAGTCAAACCATATACTTATGTTTCTTCCTAATGATATGTTTGTCAGCTAGTTATACATTGTCCTGTGTGGACTATTGTTTTTAAAGATGTATCTAATTTTTAACAATTTTCTCCAGATGCATGCAATTTTTTTTTTATTAGGATCAATTACTTCATTGCAGTTTCCTTATAACTTGTGGTTGATCATTTTCACAGATCTATTTATTTTTATGATTCTTCATACAATTAAGAGTAATTATACTTTTAGTCCATTCATGTGTAGGCATGATTCGACATACGTTTGGACAATGTACATCTGGTCATATGATTTATACATCACTCCATTGAGTGAAATGAAATGTGTGTTTGTGTATGTGTATATGTGTGTGTCCATGTGTGTATGCATGTGTGTATGTGTGTGTGTGTGTGTGTGTGTGTGTGTGTGTGTGTGTGTGTGTGTGTGTGTGTGTGTGTTTTGGGTGCTGGAGATGATTTGAATAGGGAGTAGTAAGATGAGCATTTTATCAATGCCAGTTAGTGACCTCGGAAGATAACGTAGCTGCATGCTCGCGAACACACACACACACACACACACACACACACACACACACACACACACACACACACACACACACACACGTGTGCGCGCCTCCAATCACGGACCTCCTGTCGCTTTTAACCCAAGTACAATATCCATGTGAAGAGTGGGTTTTTCAGACCAGCTGGCTGGCAGACTGTAGGTTACAGTCTTGTCTTGTTGTAAACGTCGAAGGAGCTTACATAGACTGCAGCACAACAGGAGGAGAGGGTTGGGAAGGAGGTTAACTACAGTCAACACTTTGTGCAACAGACTGGTTCTGGAATTCCCTGGGGACTTTGCTTGAACTTGCTGCTCTGTCTTAGCATTCCATTTGAAGACAGACCTCACAAAAAAGATCTACTTGCAAAGTGAGGCAACAGCAGGCGAAAATCTAATCAAATTTCTAGAATTTCTGGCTAAAATCTGAAAAATAAAGTTGACCAACGAATCACAAGACAAAAACGCGACGCATTTCGACCTCTTAGGCCTTCTTCAGGCAACATACACAACACTCAGGACGATGAAAATGATGAGCAATCACTTATATTCATCCATTTTGGCGCAAGATGGGCGTTGATGAAGATAATTGTGACACTAATTGTCTTGTCCCACATTGTCTTGTTTTCTTCTGTAGTCGTTTTGTAGTTGTGATTGTGCTGTCCTGCTCTTTGTTTATGAATTTCTTTGTCAAAGGATTTAGTTTTGATGAAATGGCAGTTTTCATATGGTCTTCACTGTCAGCTGAGGTGTAAGCAACATGAATAGATTTGAAAGCATACTTGTTTTGCTTTGTTATTATGTTATCCCATGTTCTGTTTTGTTGTGTGCTTCTTTTTTGCTTCAATACTATAACATTCTATGCAGTCTTGTTGTGTTTATATTTATACTTCTCTGTGATACGGCTTTCCCATATTTTGTTTCCTTGTATATTTACTATGCTGTGTATTTTGGTGACCTATGTTTTGTTTGTTGTGTGCTTGTTTCGCTTCGTCTTCTACTCAGTACCATGTTTTGTTCCATTGCGTGCTCATGTGTGTAATCGTGTTTTATTAAGCACTTGGTTTGTTTGTGTTTATGTTGTCTTGCTTTTGTGTACCCTTGTTTTACTCGTGATCATGCCGTCCTCATTGTGTAATACGGCTGTCCCATTTTGTCTTGTTTCGTTGGGTACTTGGTTTGTGTTTATGTTGTCTTGTTTTTTTGTATCCTTGCTCTACTCGTGATGATGCCATCCCGTGTTTTGTTTTGTTGTGTACTGGTTTTTGCTTTGTAGAACTGTGGTTTGCTGTGTAGTGTTGTGCTGTGTATCTTTGACCCACAGCAACATACTCACTCACGTGAACGAGTATCAGCATTTGGATGTTAAACTTGACTCGTCAGATGATCAGTCAGGGTCAACGACAACAGGCACGCGTTGATCACATGTACTAAATACGTGTGGTAGCATTTAAATGTTTATACAACTGCATCTACCACTCAATGGCAACAATGACAGACAGACGATGATCACGTGATGCAAGCCTTGTGCCTCCCACACGACTGGGGGAAATGTAGGCCACTAGATCAAGCACCCAGCTGGGAATCCAGGAAACCATTGGTCCGTCTCGTATTTCAAATGTGGTTGTGAGGGTTTTCCTCATTTTTGTTAATGAAATGTTGATCAGTCATTCGTGTAGCTTAAGTGAAGTGGTGCACTCTTTTCCCCTGTAAAGCAAGCATATCTCATATAGTGAAAATATAAAAGTTAGAATCCAAAACTGACTGTGAATCTTAGTTTGGTTCCACATTCATCACGTTTATTGAGTGTACTTTATGAATACTTCAAGCTAACTTAAGATAATGATGGAGGGAACTTCTATATTTCTTTCTTGTCGTAACAGCTTTGTGACAGAAAGATTTCAAACTTATCCATGTTCAACTTATACAATGTGTCGTCATAATTCTTATCGCATCTTTTACATGATAACGTCCACAGTAAAACAAGCCACTAGATGATGATGTCGTTGTCATCGATAGTAACTGTGCCCTAAACGAACCTTTTTGTTTTTCTGGAAAAAGCAGACAAACCTGAACATTAAGTTTCCAAATTCTGCTCTGAACTTGCTGCCAGTTAAACAATACAGGTAGAAGTTGACAGCACTGTTGGAGTAGGCCAGGACATTGCTGACTGCACGGAAGACCATTATGTGCCCATAATCAATCGAGTCATTGGAATCAACATATAGATAGAGGCTGTGTACTAGGAGGGGTGCAGTTAGGACAAAAAAAAAGCAGTGCATGTAGCAATCAAGGTGACAGTCAGTGAAGACACTTTTGGTTGCCCGAATAATGGGCCGTTTGTTTGCATTGTAAGCTGTTTGCTCGTTCTGACCGATCTGACCAGTGACCAGAGAAGAGCACTGTTGCTGACCACCAACACCGTGAAAGGTACAAAACAAGATTCAGCCATGGCTATCCAGTGCCAAACCATGTCAATAAACCATTGGTACATTTCTGATGCAGCATGATGACAGCATGTGCCAAAACAAAGGCTTGTATTAATATCAAATCCATAGAGAAAGTGACAGTGGATTAGAGCGATGGCGACTACCGTGACACCGGCAGTAGCTCGCGACATTCTTTTCGTCCACACAGCATTGACACGATGTGGCCACAGCACAGAAGCTGCCCTGAGCATGGTGACCGCCACAAGCATCCACGCGGATAAAGGTCTCGTCGTGTAGGACATCATCGTAGTCATCTTGCACAGCCATGATTCAGCTCATGAAACAAGGGCACACCAAATTCACTGTGGAGCAAGACATTTAACGGACCAACAGTCAACAGTATCTGATCAGACCAGGCCAGAACTTGGAAGAAAACACCAGACGTGGATGCAGGAAGACGAAACATGATCACAATGATCATGAAATTTCCGAAAATGCCAAACAGAAGCACGATAGGATTCCCAATTGTCCAGAACATGTCGACTATTTTTGGCATAAGGTTTGTAATGCTCAAGCCAAACATCCCAGTTTGAAGGGCCAGAAGTTATCATCGTACTGTTCACTTTCATAGCAGGTGCTTAGTTGGGTTCAGGTGTGATTCTGTGTTTGAGTGTGTTCGTTATCATTCTTCATTCTATGCACACACATAAACGCGCATGTGCGCCCCCCCCCCCCCACACACAACACACACACTCTCACACACACTGACTGACTGAAACCAATTTATTGTCAGATTAACTCAAGGTTGTACTCACACACACACACACACACACACACACACACACACACACACATACACGTACACACTCACGCAAACACACGCACGCACGCACGCACGCACGCACTCACGCACGCACGCACGCATGTACACACACACACACACACACACACACACACACACACACTCGCATCGCATACACTGGCACACACACACACACACACACACACACACACACACATGGGCACGTGGGCACATGTCCACGCAACCATGCACACATATATACACACACGTGTACTCTCACCACAAGCACACCCCAAAATAACAGAGGAACAGACACTGATAGGTAGGTACCGAAGGTCTGACCACATGTTAGGCTGATGCTCAAGTCAAACATCTGCTTAGTCGTAGCCATGAAATCCTCTTCTTAAATTCTCTCATCTCGGTCATTAACTCATTTATTCGCCAGCTTTAAATTGAGCACAGTGTGGTCTTAAAACCTAGCAGAAGTGGCGTAGTGTATAGGAATTAGTCCGCACTCATTGACACTCCGTGATGAAACTTAAACTGAAACTTCCCTTTCCGATTGTCATGTGCACAGGATGTGTGAAGGTGTCGTGTGCACATGTTGTTTTGTGTTTTGAGATTGAACGTCAGCAGTATTGGGGTATTTAGAGAAAGAAGATCATGTGATTGTACGGCGTCGTTTTGTTGGATAGTGGCCCAGGTGAGTACTGCTTGGGAGTGCTGCGCGCGTTAACTTAGCTAGAAAATTCTATAATTCTTGCTCTATGCCAGCTGGGGGCGTCGCATGGTCTGTTTGATTACGGCAATTGAAGACTGATGCAAGATGCATCGTTGAGGTATTTTTGTCATCAATGTTTAACTGGAGAGAAGTGAAATCTTTAGGGAAAAATTGAAGAAACCAATTGTATTCAAAAGAAAAGAAAAGAATAAGAACCAGTGTGGTTACTGTGGTAACATTTCTTTATAAAAGAATGGGGAAAAGAAAGGAAAAGTAATATTTAAAGTAAAAACTTATCAGAAAAGGTTACTGCTTACATCTTCATGTTTAAGTGAGTCTCCTTGCTTATTGTAGAACTGCACGTGGTTCCGAGTGTGTTGACAGGCTGCCTGTCTCACGCCAGGCCACGGGTGGGAGGATTGAAGGTGGCAGAGGTGTCAGACCTGACCCCAGCCTGGGACGGTTGGTGGACCTCGCCTGCAGTACCTTTCCTCACGGAGGAGGATTCATGTGGATGAAGAATGTCTTCGACGTATTCTCCTATGTTGATGAAGAATGACTCTGGCGTATTTCCCCATGTGGATGAAGAATGACTCTGGCACATTCCCCCATAGTGTAATAACTCTACTTTGACCTCCACTGTTTTGAATTAGAATTGATTGTTTTCCTGTGTTGAGGTTATAAGCTAACGATATAGATGTAGATACAGTGATGATGGATAGTGACATAGACCTCAAGTTTTATGAACGTGTCAGTTAATGGGAAAACAGTGCCAGGTGTTACCCTCCTTGGTGGAGAGGAGGTGTCTGTATTAATTTGGTGTTACCTCCTTGGTGGAGAGGAGGTGTGTTTGTGTCTATTTTGTGTTGCCTCCCAAATTGGGGAGGAGGTGTGGATAAGTTAATCTGAGCATCGTATGTATTAATTGTATTTGTTCTCCCATAGGAGGAGGAGAAGGGAAAAAATACCCCAACTTTTTTTCGGTGTTTTGTATTTATTTGATGCACCTTGGGTGAAAGGAGTGATTGCGCACATTTGCTGAGTTTGCTTTGGCGGTGGTGCGTGCGTGTGTGGCACGACTCCGGGAGCATGACAGTGGTGACCCCGACTTAAGTACCCCAAATTAGAATTTTGTTTTGTACCCCTAGAGTATGACAGTTTAATTTCGTAATATTGTTTTGAACTCCTTTTAGCCCCAGTAGGCAGAATTCTGATTTGTCCCCTCCCCAGTGTGAGTGAGTGTGATCCCATATCCCACTCAAAATTGATAAATTGGTGTGATTTCATTTTGCTCCCTCGGGTTTTGGGTACATATATTTCTGAATGTTTCCTCTCTTTGAAAACAATTATTCCACTTATACTTTTGCTCTCACTGCTGTTGTGTTTTTTTTTTTATTTTATGTTACATTAGTTACCCCATCTCCAGCTTTACAGGAGATAGTTGTTGCTAGAGTGCTATCTGAGGGTTTTCTTTTCCTTGCCACATTTCCTTCTTTTCTCTACTGGTTCTGCTGTCTCTTGAGTTCCACTCACCTCCTTTTGCTTACAATTCTTACTTTTCTCTTCAATAAGCTCTTATCTAGTTTCTTCATATTCACTGCATATTTTATTAAACATTCTTGGTTAGATTTCCGTTTGACCCTCCTTTTTAACTGTCTGTCATTCCATTTGTTTGTCAGTTGTCATATTCGTTTAATGTATTAGAGCACGCATTTGTTTTCATGATTTTGCATTTTCTATTTTCTTGATATCTGTGTTCGTGTGCTCTAACTGTTATAAAAAAAAGTATTTGTTTTTGGTTCATTCCATATTCATTACCTCTTGCTAAGTTGATATTCCATTGATTATATTACAATATGGATCCATTTGATAAATATATGGATCAGGCAACTCGCCTTGGGTATACCGGCGAGAAACTTAGTGAATATGCCCAACAGTAAATGGATAGGGAAGAGCAACAAAAGGAGAGAAGAGAAGAAGAGAGAGAGAGCATTTCAAAAGGAAAGATTAGACGCTGGGAAGGAGCAAAGGAACACAGAGATTAACAGCAGAAAGAGATAAGCAAGATAAAGAATTGGAAAGAGAGAGGTGTGAGCATGAATTTAATAAGAGAGAGGTGTGAGCATGAATTTAATCTGAAACAAATGGAACTTGAGATAGAGAGAGAAAGTAAACTACTCCAAACAAGTCAAGATACTAGACACCTCTATTCAGTCTCAAATACTCATCCAAAATCTACCTACATTCACAAACTTTCCCCTTTTGACGAACACAAAGACGACATCGATTCGTTCCTTTTCCGTTTTGAAAGTCATGCCACTTCTTGCAGGTGGCCAAAGGGAAAATGGACATTGTATGTTGCTTCTTTGTTCAAGAGGGGCACTTTAGTCCTGTACCACACATTGGCAGCAAAAGAAGACTTGGGACGCATTGAAAGAGGAACTCCTCAAGAAGTTCCAGTGCACAGCTGACGGCTTTCAGGACAAATTCCGTGCTGTTCGCCTGGACAAAAGTGAGTCTTTTCCCTCATTTCTCATCCGTATCTCACACTACTTAGACAGATGAATTGATCTATCACAGACAGCACATGACCTTACAGGTCTCCGAGATTTACTTTTAAAAGAGCAACTACTGGAGAGTGTAAGCAAGGATTTTTGCGTTTTCTTACGAGAGAGGGAATTTAAAACAGCAGAGGACATGTGTCGTGTGGCGGATCAGTACCGAGTTGCTCACCTGGATAAGAACACTGTCGGAAAAGTGACCACACTGTATTTCATGCAAACATTGTTTCCCAAGGCAACACTTCTAGACTCTATTTTCAAAAACCTACGCCATGGTTTTCTAACCTTCAACTTCGTTTTTTCAGGTATCCTCCACAGCAGAAATGTTCTCAGCCATGACACGAGTTTAAGGGCGCGTTTTCAGGGCCTTCGCAATAACTTCCATCTCAGGGTAGCAGGAAGGCTCATGGTGCTGTGACTTCTTTTTCCTCCCCTACCAAACCTACGGTTCAGGGTAAACAGGGTGGTAATAAGCAAAAGACATGTTACGAATGTGGTTGTTAGTTCCACCTATGTCCTCCGTGCCCATGAGTTAACAAGTCAGAATCTGTAAATGTAGCTACTCATGTGGACAGGACTGAGGTTACATGTGTTCGTGACTCTGGTGATTCAGTTTCAGGTTTGGTTTTGGAGAAAGACATGGTGAACGGTTTCGAGGCTTCTGTACTAAGAAACACAGGGCGTACGACTGCTGGCGTACGTAAGTCTCTTGTCCTTCCAGAGCAGATGTTGACTGAAACACAGAAATGTCGTACTTCTGGAGGTAAGATCGAGGAATTTCCTCTTGCACGCATTCCTGTGTACATACCTTACTTTGATGGTGTCATTCTTGCTTGTGTCATTGATGACCCAGTTTGTGACCTTGTTTTGGGTAATTTACCTGGGGTGTCAAAAGTTCATGGTGGTGATGGTGGTTCTTTTTGTCCCACTATGATCAGTGCAAGAGCGCAGACAGATAAAAACAAGTCTGCACCCAAACCTTTGTCGGCACCAGATTTTTTTTTACATAGACTGTGAAGGTTTGAAAAAGTTACAGAAGGATGCCAAGACTCTGAGAACACTATTTCAGAATGTTACTGTTGGTGAGGTAAAACCTGGAACTACTCCTTTGTTCTTTGTACAGGATGGTGTACTGTACAGGTGTGCAGTGCTGAATGGGAGCATTGTCAACCGAATTGTTGTTCCCTTGTCTTTGAGAGATACGGTGTTACGTACTGCTCACGATGCTGCTTTTGCAGGCCACTGTGGAGTCAAACGTACCTTGCAGCGTGTTCTTGGACGGTTCCACTGGCGGGGATGTCGTTCAGTTCTGCTGGTCACGTGATGTGTGCCAGAAGTCTTCACATAAAGGTTGAGTTCCTTGTGCACCTCTTCATAAAATGCCTGTGATTTCAACTCCATTTCAGCGTCTTGCAATCGATCTTGTTGGGCCATTTTGGCCATCTTCGTCAGGTAATCGTTACGTGTTAACTCATGTGGACACAGCTACACGCTTTCCTGAAGTGATTCCTTTAAAGAAGATTGATACTGTTACTGTTGCTGAAGTTCTCCTTTCTATTTTTTTTTCCCGTGTTGGTCTTCCAGAGGAAATTCTATCAGTTTGTGGCACTCAGTTTGTTTCCGATTTGATGTCGGAAATGTACAGGTTGTTGCCAGTGAAGTCTGTGACCACAACGCCATACCATCCACAGTCAAATGGGATGTCGAATGGTTCAATGGAACATTGAAAGCCATGTTTCACAAAGTTTCTGTTCAGGCCCCTCGAGAGTGGGATAGGTACATCCCTGCTTTACTTTTTGCATACTGGGAACTCCCAAATGAGTCACTGGGATTTTTCCCTTTTGAACTTGTGTTTGGTCATTTTCCCTCAGGGCCCACTTGACCTGATGGCAAACAAATGGACAGGAACAAATATTGATTCTGTGTCTGATACTAAAAATGTTTATTAATATGCTTTTGATTTGCAAAACAGGATCAAGGATGCTTGTCAGCTTGTGAAGAAAATCGCTGACAGCATGACTGACAAACACAAAAAGTATGCAGACAGAAAATCCAAGGTACGTTCTTTTCATGTCGGTGATAAAGTTCTGGTTTTGTTGACTGATGATCACAACAAGATACGAATTAAGTGGAAAGGTCCTTTTTCTGTTGTGTCAAAGTTGTCACCAGTGAATTATGCCATTGACATGAATGGACAGATTGAGACATTCCATATTAACATGCTCGAGTTGTATGTGCAGAGAGTGAAACGTTGCTATCAACAGGTCTGTTGAGGTGGCAGATGTGTCAACATATCCGTGTTTGTCGTCTGACTTGTCGGATGTCTTATCCTGTGAATGCTATTGTTAGTTTTCCATTTCAGGACAAACCTACTGCATTTAACAGAATGGAGACTGCGCCTGTTGGTTTTGCTGTCTGACACTGACTGTGACACTTCATCTGTATTACCCACTCAGACAGTTCATGGAGAGACATACAAAGATGTGGTGTGTGACGATTTGACGTCAGCTCAGAAAGGTGACTTAGAAACTATCCAGCAGAATTTTTCTACTATTCTCACAGACAAACCTGGTTCTGTGAAGGAAGTGGAACCACATGCCATTGTTTTTTTCAAGTGATGTGCCCGTTCGTGTGAAACCTTATCCTTTGTCATTTGCCAAACAGGAGATTATACAAAAGGAGATACAGGTCATGTTGGAGTTAGGGGTGATTGAACCTTCCAATACTCATTACAGTACTCCTGTTGTGTTGGGAAGCAAACTGGATGGCTCTGTCAGGTTTTGTGTTGACTGTCGAAAAATTAATCAGCTAACAATCTTTGATGCTGAACCAATTCCCGATGTTGAGAGCCTCCTTTGTCATTTGTTGGATGGCAGTTTTTTTTGTTGGTGTCAAAATTGATTTAACTAAGGGGTACTGGCAGATCCCCATGAGGGAATGTGACAAGGAAAAGATTGTTTTTCAAACTCCTTTTGGATTGTTCCAGTAGACCAGGATGCCGTTCAGATTACAAAACGCTCCAGCTTCATTTTTACGCATGATGCGTGCCCTCCATTTGCATGAGTGCAATGCTGTCAGGTTTTTTTTTAATGATATTCTGTTGTCACAGAGTTCGTGGTCTTCATTACTTGAGTCTTAACGTTCTGTTTTCAGCAAGCTGAGAGACTTTGGACTGACTACTAGACCTTAAAAAATACGAGCAGGTTTTCAAATCCTTAGAATTTGGGGACATCACATCTCTGTCGGCTGCATGATGCCAGAGAAGTCAGAAGGTTGATAAAATCCTTTCTCTTCAGGTACCAAAAAAAAACAGGTATGTGCCATTTTGGGATTGTTGTCCTACTACAGATGTTATGTGTCCAATTTTGCATCTGTTACTGCTCCGCTGAGTGACCTGACCAAAGCTGATAAAAATAAACAGATCATTTGGACAAAAGAGTGTCAGTCTGCTCTTGAACATGTACAAAGAACGCTGAATACGTTTCCCGTTTTGTTACTACCGTCACTTGGCGAGGATTTCATCCTCCGCACAGATGGCAGTTCGTAGGACATGGGAGCTGTGCTCCTTCCAGACAAAGATGGACTTCTTCATCCGGTTCAGTATGCCAGTAACATGTTCTCCGCTAGTCAGCGGAAGTACTCCACGATTGAAAGAGAGAGTGCATGGCCATTCTTTGCGGTTGCAAACAATTAGCAAGATTTTTGACAGGGAGAGAATTCATCCTGCAAACGGACCATAGACCGTTGACTTTCCTGCAAACATCAAAAACCAGGAATAGTCGTCTGTTGTGATGATGGCTCTCTCTCTCTCTCTCTCTCTCTCTCTCTCTCTCTCTCTCTCTCTCTCTCTCTCTCTCTCTCTCTCTCAGGAATTCCGGTTCCGTATTGAACCCATTCCAGGTACGTCCAACTTGTTGGCTGATCTATTATCTAGAGCAAAACTAGATGATTATTATCTGTCTATTATTTTACGGTTATATCTGCTGGATGGAATACGTGAAGGGTTTGCTACTTGAGATTGTGTCAGTATGACAATTTTTTTTCTTCACATGATCTGGTGTCCCAAATGAAAGTTTTTTTAAAAATTTCTTCTGGTGTTGTCATTTATATACTCATATGGTATTCTGTAACAGATGAACATATCTACCTTGGTGTCATTTGTGTATTGAGAATCCATACTTTCTATGCTTTATTACATGATGATTTAGCATGCTGCCTGGGTTGCTTGGCAATCATTTGAACTATTTTGAGTGCAATTACAAACATTACTTTGATCCATTTTTGCTTTTTTTTCTCATGTCGTTATTTCAAGTAAATTGTGATTCATTTGAGAAAATGTTTCAACGCTGCAGGTCTACATGGTTGCTTATGTGTGTGATCACAGATTGTGCTATATTGGTTCCAATACAACATGGACTTTCGACTGTTTGGACAGCGATTGATAGCGATTGATTGAGAAACTTAAAATACTATTAGTTTATGCTATTGATATGATCCTGAGAACTCAGACTTTCTTCTCTGACTGATGTCCTTTGTTTCTTTTTGGGGGGTTTATTGGGGGATAACACTTGTCACATGTTTTCCTTTTTTGTTGGTTGGTTGAATTTACTATGCTATTCACTTTGCAAATGTGTCAAAGAGGAGTTGTTCCCTTGCCCTTTTTCTGGGGAAAAAAAATGGCGATTTTTTCTTTTACCCCGGGATGGGGGGTGTCATGTGCACAGGATGTGTGAAGGTGTCGTGCGCACATGTTGTTTTTGTGTTTTAAGATTGAACGTCAGCAGTATTGGGGTAAAGCGAGAAAAAAAGATCATGTGATTGTACGGCGTCGTTTTGTTGGATAGTGGCCCAGGGTGAGTACTGCTTGGGAGCGCTGTGCGCTTTATTAACTTAGCTAGAAAATCTTATAATCACTTGCTCTAAGCCAGTCGGGGGAGTCGCATGGTCTGTTTGATTACGGCAATTGAAGACTGATGCAAGGCTGATGCATCGTTGAGGTATTTTTGTCATTAATGTTTAACTGGAGAGAAGTGAAATCTTTAGGGAAAAACTGAAGAAAACACATTTGTATTCAAAAGAAAACAAAATAATAAGAACCAGTGTGGTTACTGCCGTAACTTTTTTTTTTTTTTTTTTTAATAAAAGAATGGGGAAAAGAAAGCAAAAGTAATATTTAAAGTAAAAACTTATCAGAAAAGTTACTGCTTACATCTTCATGTTTAAGTGAGTCTCCTTACTTATTGTAGAACTGCACGTGGTTCCGAGTGTGTTGACAGGTTGCCTGTCTCACGCCAGGCCACGGGTGGGAGGATTTAAGGTGGCAGAGGTGTCGGACCTGACCCCAGCCTGGGACGGTTGGTGGACCTCGCCTCACGGAGGAGATTCATGTGGATGAAGAATGTCTTCGACGTATTCTCCTATGTTGATGAAGAATGACTCTGGCGTACTTCCCCATGTGGATGAAGAATGCCTCTGGCACATTCCCCCATAGTGTAATAACTCTACAACCTCCACTGTTGTGAATTGGAACTGATTGTTTTCCTGTGTTGAGGTATATAAGCTAATGATATATGCTATCCCCATAGACCCCATGTTTTATGAACGTGTCAATTGAAGGGGAAACAGTACCAGGTGTTACCTCCTTGGTGGAGAGGAGGCGTGTTTGTATTAATTTGGTGTTACCTCCTTGGTGGAGAGGTGTGTTTGTGTCTATTTTGTGTTGCCTCCCCAATTACAGAGGAGGTGTGGATAAGTTGATTTGAGCATTGTATTATTAATTGTATTTGTTCTCCCATAGGGGGAAGGGAAGAGAAAACCAACTTTTTGGTGCTGTGTATTTATTTGACGCGCCTTGGGTGAAAGGAGTGATTGCGCGAGTTCGCAGAGTTTGCTTTGGCGGTGGTGCGTGCGTGTGTGGCACGACTCCGGGAAACATGACACTGATCATTTCTATTGCTTTTTCATTTACAAAAAAAGAAAACAGCATTGGACTGATAACTTGGCCTAGTTTTACCCATCATGTGCAGTTTACATAATCTGTCAATGCAGGAATTCTGCCTGTGATTGTAATATAAAGCGATGAATACATTGAAAAGGTCATCCCTTGATGTCGTTTTTTTTTAACAAGAATAGGCCACAGTAGGGTGTTGTCTATGGAGTCAAAAGCTTCCACAAAGTCAGTAAAGGTAAGCTGAAAGTTTATGCTTAAAAACTGCTTTTATTTCATGTGTGCAGGTGATCAGTGGTTGAGTAGCCTCTTCAAAACTCCGCTTCATATTCCCCTGCGAGGTAATGCAGCACAGCTTATTCATTATTTTTTTTGTTCACCACTGAACTATAAAGTTAACTGCTTGTATATAGCATTGTGATATCTGTCTTTATTACCAGGATCCTCAACATCTACATTTTTAGATAAAGGTTACATAATGCTTTCTTTTCAGTTATCTGAGATGATTCCCTTATCAAACATATTACAAACAGCTTGAACTTTTTCATGAATCAGTGTAAAGAATCATTGATGTACGTGTGTGTGCGTGCGTCTGTGTGTGTGCATGTGTGTGTGTGTGTGTGTGTGTGTGTGTGTGTGTGTGCGTGCGTGCGTGCGTGCGTGCGTGCGTGCGTGCGTGCGTGCGTGCGTGCGTGCGTGTGTGTGTTTCTTTTCTTTATGCTCGACCGTAGTACTTTGACACACACTTTTTAACATTCATGCTGATATAAAATGAATAAAACTTAAACAAGTCAATTCAGGACACATTTTTCCTGTGTCAGCATTCTACATTCGCTATTCAATTAAACCTCCGTAACCAATCATCAAACATAAACATTACAATATCACTTTGTCGAAACGGTTTCAAAGTTATACTTTCGAAGCTTAACAGCCGTTTAAAACACGTAATCTGTTTAACTGAATAAGTCTTGCATTGTCTTGTATTGCCTTGTGTTATACAGAACTATCAACACTGTTTCTGTCTTT
>JADBJO010004379.1:143578-151078 GCA_016801955.1 Conus betulinus | reverse complement strand
TCTGATTATGAACACGTTTCAGGAAATGCAACCCAAGTTAAATTACACTCATCCTGCATATATTTCACAAGAGACATACTCCAAACTTAGAATAAGATTTAGGTATATCAAAAAAACAAAATTGCTTTGCTGTTTGTTATATTTTGTTTTTTTTTGTGTCGTGCGTATAGTTCAACTGTTAATCTATATATAATCTCTTTGTAAAAGACGTGCATTTTTATTTTCTCCAGTTTTTCAATAAAACTGTAAAGCAATGCTGGCTGTTGTCAACTTTAGCCATATCAAAACTTACATATGTAACACATGTTTGCGTCGTGTATTGTATTGCTTTTAAGAACTGGGGAAAAGTTTCCTTAATATTTGTTACAAAAGTGTAAAGCTTTGCATTTGGTATATGAAATCGTTTACTTCATCTGAAACACATCCACCAGCATTTCTTGCAAACGACCTGCAACATCAAGTGGCCAGACAAGACGCCCAGCTTTGAAGTTCTGGCAAACTGTGGATTTCCCAGCGTGGAGAGTTCACTCATTAAACAGTCCTCGGCGAAGTGCAGGGCGTGCCACTGGCATGGAGGACAGCAGGATTCCTCACATTCTCCTGCACTGCCAGCTAAAGTGTGTGTGGGGGGGGGGGTACACAACTTTTCAGTTACAGAGTTATTATGACGGCAACCCTGAGAACTGCTGTGTGGGCACACAGAACTGAAAACACATTGTCATTGATAGACCCTTGCTGGAGAAATCTGGCCCGTCATAGCACTAAGATTTTAGGGATGAACAAAGGCGCTGCCACTCGGGTAAAGAGAAACAGGAGGAGCTAGGGTCTCCACCCCCACCACCACCACCCACCCACCACCACCACCACCATCCCATCTCTCACCAAGTTGAAATCTTTCCTCTCTCTGTGCAGTGTCTTGGGCCGACCATGTGCCTTAAAGACAGGCTTCCATTCCCACAGGACACATTCTAGCCCATGAACTGCTCGCCTACTCGTCTGTCAAACCAAACAGGGCTCAGCGTGACGTATTACTTTCATGTGCACTGACAGTATGGTGTGCATGACCTTGATGTTCAGGGATCGTGTAGTACGACACTCTGTCTTGATGTACATTGACAATGTA
Source organism: Conus betulinus (assembly GCA_016801955.1). Classification (NCBI taxonomy): domain Eukaryota; kingdom Metazoa; phylum Mollusca; class Gastropoda; order Neogastropoda; family Conidae; genus Conus; species Conus betulinus. Next base: position 149,955 of record JADBJO010004379.1, on the reverse strand, counting down.
GTATGACACATTACCTTGATTCAGGTGGATGGTGTTGTGTGCCATATTACATTGATGCACATGGGAAATGTAAAACTTTATGTTAATGTGATGTATATGGTATGATTTAAGTTAATGTGCGTAGTACAACACAATACAGTGCAACACTATACAGTGCAACACAATACAAACAACACAGGGCAGCAATACACACCCATCACACGGCGGTGTGTGTGTCATCGGTAGGGGGGATTACAGGTGGTGGGTCCTGTGTATGTTGGATCAGAACAGGCACCATGATTACTTTCGAAGTGGCTCAGCAGCAATGCAGTGTCTCCACTGGTAGGTTGCCCTTTGACGACTTTTACGTAGACTATTCCGCATGAACTGTCTGTGATGAAAATGCGACACGCCTGGTTTAAATAAATGGATAATGGGACTCTGTATGTGCGTGTGCGTGTGCGTGCGTGCGTACGTGCGCGTGTGCAGCATGTGTGTGTGTGTGTGTGTGTGTGTGTGTGTGTGTGTGTGTGAGAGAGAGAGAGAGAGAGAGAGAGAGGGGGATTATAGTTCTGTGGGAATGAATGAGTATGTGGGCATGCAGTAAGAATATGAAAAGCAGACCGACAGATGTACACAGTGTGTGTACACGTGGAGATGTGGCGAGGGAACAGAGATTGGAAGGACAGGCGAGGAAACGCATGCTTGTTCCTTTCTCTTCCTCCTCTCTCTCCCTTCCTCATTCCTTCCTATGCACTTTGTTCTTTTCTCTTCCCCCTCTCTCTTCCCTCCTCATTCCTTCCTACGCGCTCTTCCCGATCATCTCCTCACCTTGTCTGCTCAAGTATGAGACAAAATTAACAGGTAAATGGCGATGGCTCAGTTCCCACCTATCACAATAATATTTACATAAGTCGACGAATCATGAAGCCCGACGTACAGTTTCATATTTGTAAACAAAAGGTGACAAATACCATTCGAGATCAATGAAAACCAGGAACGAGCTGTCACTTACCTCCTCAAATTGGGCGCAAAGTGGATGTGGAATGATATCATCGTCAATTTTCAACGTCCATTTAGCGCCCAGTTTTAAGAGGTACGTGATGGCTTGTTCTTTGTTTTGATCGTCCTGAATGTTATTATTTTGCCTGAGGAAGGCAAAAGAGGTCGAAACGCATCGTGTTTTGTGTAGTAATTTGTCTCTTTCGTCCGGCGAAATAGTATGCTTTTTGTTTACTTTTGTTTCAATTGGCGCCTGCAGTCACGTCACTTTGAAACTAATGAAGTGTACGCGGTCTACTTTCTTATTCAATCTCTTTTCATTTAAAATCCACTCACACTCAAAACGTACCAGATAAGCAGTGTCTTAGACTAGAGATAAAAGCAGCTAGTTTTCAACCATTGGGTGCCCCCTCCCTTTCTCCATGCACTTAAAATAGTAATGGACTGTGATTGGTAGAGATAGCCGTCGGTTTCTGTGTGCGTTTTTTTTTTTTCTTTTTTTGGGGGGGGGGGTGGGGTAGGGGGATTTTTTTTTCTTTCTTGGTTTGCCTAAAAATTGTAGCATGTACGCTCACCTACGTGCAACAATCAAGTCACTCGGACTCGAACCTACAAACCACCCCAACTACTTCTAAACAGTCCACTCACGTTTTCAGGCCTCCTACACAGAGCTGCTGTGTGATCCAGCGAGAGTCTCTATCATCTTCATCGGAGGTAGGGCCACGGCGTTAGCCATCTTCGTCAGGACCGTCTTGGGACGCTTCGTCCTCGCCGCCGACATCGTCTGCGTCATCGTTCTGCCACAGCTGACGTCAGCCCTCTTCGTACGTCACACCAACGTGTACGGCGCCCTGACGGCCTTCCTGGTCAGCGCGGTGCTGCGGATCAGGGCCGGGGAGCGGAAGGTGGGTCTGCCGGCGGTGATCCACTACCCGTACCACAACGAGGAGGCTGAAACTCAGGTGTTTCCGATCCAGGTGATGGCCCTCTTTGCCTCCATGCTCTGTCAGGCCGGCGTGTCGTGGCTGGTGGACCTTTTCTTCGGGAAGAGCATGCTGCCCACGTGCTGTGACGTGCTGCGGCGGCCGGGGGGGGGGGGGGGGGGGGGGGGGGGGGGCGCGCGGCGGTGTACGTAATCAACCGTCGAGGAACCTCGGAGTCAGCGGCTCGGGGAAGCTCCTCCACCGCCGCCACTGCTACGTCAGCAGCACAACAGCTCGGCAGGAAACTGACGTCAAAGACAGATTACGTCAGGGAGTCGTATCTTCTTCATAATCCCGCCTTTCTGGAGAAACATTGAGGACGCTGTCTCGGTGAAACCTTCGAGCTGTTGACTAGAGTGGTGATGTTGTTCACAGGTGGGTTTTTTTTAAATCTAAAACGCACGGACACTCACCACCTCACCCCTTGCCACCCAGACTCCAAACACATATGTCTCTCCATTCTCACTCTTATCACACCTGCGAGCACACACACACACACACACACACACACACACACACACACACACACGCGCGCACGCTCGCGCGCGCGCACACACACACACACACACACACACACACACACACACACACACACACACACACACACACACATTTTATCCATATTTGTGTATGAAAGTTGAATAATCGTATTTCCTGAACATCATTGTAAACATATCAATACTCTTGTCTCGCCTTCCTTTTCTTTCCTTCCTTTTTTTCTTTTCTTTTTTATTTTCTTTTTTTCGTAGGGAGGATTGGGTGGGGGGTGGGGGGGGGGTGTTGGGGATGGTGATGGTTTGAGGGGTGTTTGTCTAAGAATCTTCAAACTCTTGAGGTCATTTAGTAAACTCAAGGACAATTGGCAACGTTGAGAACGCATCACATTGAGAACTCTTAGTGACTTTTGGGACACACCATCGCTAGGAAACTTGGTGACTTTTAGGACACATAGCCTTGAGGAAACTTGAGACCATTTAGTGACCTAGAGAACATTTGGTGACCCTAAGGACATTTGGTAAACTTGAAGACGTTAGGTAACTTCGAAGACATATGGTAACCCTGTGGACATTTGGTAACCTTGAGGACACTTGGTGACCTTGACGTCATCTAGTGACCATGAGGTAATCACTGAAGAGTGGACACTTGATGGCATCTGGGACACTTGGAGTCTTAACATCAGTTTGTATATTTGAAGACGCTTGGTAAACTTTGTACTCACTGCAGAACAGTTGGTAACTTTGCAGTCATTGCAGGACATTGTGGTAATCTGCAGTCATTGCAGAATACCTAGTAATGTTGCAGCCATTGCAGAACACTTGGTAACCTCGCAGTCATTGCAGAACACTAGGCAACTTTGCAGTCATTGCAGAACACCAGGCAACTTTGCAGTCGTTGCAGAAAACTTGGTCACCTCGAAGACATTTAGCTACCTTGCTGTCATTGCCAAACACCCTGTAATCTTGAAGGCACTTAGTAACATTGCAGTCATCGCAGAGCAGTTGGTGACCTTGTTGTCATTGCAGAACCCTTGGTGACCTTGCAGCTATTGTAAAAACACGTGGTGATTTTGCAATCATTGCAGAACCCTTGGTGACCTTGCAGCTATATTGTAAAACACGTGGTGATCTTGCAATCATTGCAGAACACGTGGTGACCTTGCAGTTTTTACAGAACACTTGGTGACCCTGCAGTCATTGCTGAACATTCTGTAACCTTGCAGTCATTACAAAATACTTGGTAACCTTGAAGACACCTGGCAATCTTGCAGTCATTGCTGAACACTCAGCAACCTTAGTCATTGCAGTATATTAGGTAGCCATGAAAACAGTTGTGGTTTGATGCTATGTAAGAACGCTTGGTGACCTTGAAGTCACTTGATCTTCTTGAAGACACCTGATCACGGTGAGCTGTACGTTTGGTAACCGTGAAGACGCTAGGTAGTCGTCGTGAGACATTTTTGATGACTTGAGGGTGTTTGGTAACCTTGTGGTCTCAAAGAGACACTTGGTAATCTTGAGGTCACTTAGTATATTTGTGGTCACGTGAGGACACTTGACACTTGGTCATCTGCAGGTCACATGATAACCTTGAGGTCACTCACGGACATTGAAGGCTCTTGGTAAATTTATGTGGTGCAGATGGGGTCATCTGGGGACAACGGATAAACTCAAGAACACTGGGTAGGCTTGATGTCACAATGTTCTCTCTGACGAATGACGTTGGACCCCCTTACCTGTTTATGAATCATCGTCTAGAGACCTCCGTTGTGAACGTCATTTAAAATGATGCTGGTTGTTATTTCTGACTTTTGTTTTTTCACGGCCATTATTATTTCTGATTTTTGTTTTCGCAGCCAAAATTGTGTTGTCTAAAATAAAATGTGGAGCGTGCCAGCTGTACAGCCCTCCTAAGGGGAGAAGACTTGATTTTTTTTTTTTTTTTTCGTTTGTTTGAGGTTGTTTTTTTTTTGTCTTTGTTGCTGTTGTTTTGTAAGTTTATTCGTCGTTGTAATTGTTTCATTATTTAGGGTTTTGTTTTTGTTGTTTGTTTGTTTGTCAATTTTTAGAGGAGGGAGTCTTTGCATGAATAACAGATGTGCTTCGTTTCTCTAACCCTGTCACAGATGTCACTTTTTCTTGAAATTTTGACAGGTTTGGAAGAAGCGTGCATCTTCTTTGCCGTTCATTTTTTACAAACGTGCCTCCAGCATAACATGACCATTGGAGTACTGCATCATTCGGAATAGCGACGATGCGCTTTGTGTTTATCAATTAAGCAAGAATTTGAATAACCTCATCAACAAAAACCCATAAGAGAGCCCCCCCAAAGTTTTTTTTAAAAAATGGTAAAATAGAAGAGCAAGAGCAAGAGCTTGCAGTGAATCATCAAAAGTGTCAGCCATTCTAACCATCTCAACGAGTAGTTTTCTAAAGTAAAAGCACATCTGTACCACCTAGAGCACATTAGGCAGTGGTCATTTGAACAAATATGTTTATAATTACCTTGGAGGAGTACGGCGAGTTGGGGGGGGGGGGTATCATGGATATAAAGAGAATAGTGAGGGGAAGGAAAGGGAGGGGGAGGAGGGAACTAATACAGTGGCAGGATCACTCGCTCCAGATTAAAAACCAAGGTTAATCAGGATCGGGCGTATGATGAGCTGGTTGTGCCCTCTCTTGATCACATCCTCCCAAAGTCCACCCAGCTGTCAAAGGGAACCTGGCTGCCCTTCAGAGACTGGGCAGGTATGTAACGATGGTGAGGAGGTAGGCAGTGCTGTCATCAGACTGGACTCCAATGATCTTTATGTCTGTAACTCCTCGTTCCCCTACGGATCACCTGTACCTTTTGAAAACCATTTTGTTACCTGTATCCATGAGAGGCTCGTTCAAGTCATCCAGGCCCTCTACAAATACTCCAGCAGCACAGTACTTCTCAATAGCTAGCAGGGCCAGTTCTTCCCGACCACAGTCGGAGTCAGACAAGGGTGCCTACTATCTCCAGTCCCTTTTTCAACATCTTTCTGGAGAGAATCATGTAAGACACCCTCGAAGAACACCACACCTACATCAGCATTGGCGGCAGGCCGTCTGCAACCTTCGTTTCGCAGACGATATCGACCTCATGGGGGGCAGCAACACCGAGCTCCAGGATCTGACCAAGAGACTTGTCACAAGGGCAAGTGCCTACGGCATGGAGGTCAGCACAGAAAGTCAAAGGTCACGGTCAACAGCACGACTAACAGCAGTGCTTACATAACCATGAATGGTGAGCCCGTGGAAGAAGTGACCAGTTTCAGGTACTTGGGAGCAACCCTGTCCGAAGATGGCACCTGCACAGCAGAAAAAATCCGAATCAGGATCAACTCCGCATCAGAAGCGATGGCCAGACTGAACAGAGTGTGGAAGAGCAACATCAAATTCCACACAAAAAATTCCGGCTCTACAAGTCACTAGTGGTCTCGATCCTCTTATATGGTTGCGAGAGACATGGACACTGATGGCCGAAAACAGAAAAGAAGAATCCAGGCGTTTGAGACCAGGTATCTGAGGAAACTACTCCGCATCTCATCTCATACAAAGAACACAAGACCAATGATTATGTGCGGAACCTGGTCACTAACCTTGTTGGGCCCCATGAACCACTTCTGGCAACCGTCAAACGATGGAAGATGGCATGGTTTGGCCACGTCATTCGTCATAACACCCTCTCCAAAGCCATCCTTCAAGGTACCATTCAAGGAGGGCGCAGACGAGGACGGCAGAGACAGAGCTGGTTCGACAATAAAAAAAAATGGGCCAAAATGACCATGCCAGATCTCCTCAAGACAGCCACCAACAGAAGAGCCTGGAGAGAAATGGCGGTTGCGTCATCACGTCCCCAGAGATCAGGGGATTGACTGACTGACTGATC
>JADBJO010004379.1:118578-128578 GCA_016801955.1 Conus betulinus | reverse complement strand
CACCACCACCGCCCCCCACCTCCACCCCCCACCCCTCACGTAGCTAAAATCCGTCCTATCATGTGCCTTAAAGACAGGTTTCCATTCCCATAGGTCACATTCTAGCCCATGAACTGCTCGCCTGCTCGTCTGTCAAACCAAATAGGCTCAGCGTGACGTATTACCTTCATGTGCACTGATAGTATGGTGTGCATGACCTTGATGTTCAGAGATCGTGTAGTACGACACTCTGTCTTGATGTGCATTGACAATGTAGTATGACACATTACCTTAATTCAGATGGATGGTGTTGTGTGCCATATTACATTGATGCACATGGAAAATGTAAAACTGTATTTTAAAGTGATGTATATGGTATGATTTAATTTAATGTCCGTTGTATCAAAACAAAATCAGGCGTGGCGCTATGAACTTAGTCCGTTTGTGTGTATGTGTTCTGATAGAAACGTGGAACGAATGAAAGTCGTGTAGGATTAATGTATGAAATTTGAATACCTCCTGTCATTAGTTGATTATGTATCTCCCTCTCCTCTCCTTCACCCTCTCCTTTCCCACCTCTCTCTCTCTCTCTCTCTCTCTCTCTCTCTCTCTCTCTCTCACACACACACACACACACACACACACACACACACACACACACACGCACACCTGTCTGTTTCGACTAAGTTTACTTTTGGTATGTAAACACGAAAGAACCAACAGAAATATATCAATTTTCTTGTATAAAGCGTTTCAGCTGCGTCAAGTTGCTGTCTTGTGAAACGTTACTTTAAACTTTACTGTTTGTATTAACAAAAAAAAAAAAAAGAAAGAAAAAAAACTTGCGTGAAATGATTGTTCAATTACTCTCCATCATGAGAGGCAATGGCCTAATAAGATTAAAACTGTGGGGTGTGATCAACAGCTGGAGGAAGGTGTTTTTCGCCAGTGGGCTCTGCAGTCGTGAAATACGGGCTGGTACACCCATGGGGATGCTACTTTAAAGGTGTTGTGAGTTGCATCCTGTAGTCTGATTTACCTCTCTTCAGGAGCAGTTATGCCCCTTATATCTTAATGGAGTGTCCTGCGCGTCAACACAGCGCAGGCCCCCAAGGGTGGTACAGGACTGCTCTAAAGGCAGGTGAGGACAGTACTTCTCTGGGTCCTCCCCGGCACCTTTGGGTGTTTCTTTTTTTTCTTCTTTTCTAAAACATCTGAATCTAAAACATCTCTCTCTCTCTCTCTCTCTCTCTCTCTCTCTCTCTCTCTCTCTCTCTCTCTCTCCTCTCTCTCTCTCTCTCTCTCTCTCTCTCTTAATTTTCCGTGTCATTCTTTCCCAATTCTGTTTATTTAATGTGTCTCTAAACCCTTGACAACTACCTCTAACCATTTCTCTCTCACCTTTCTCTCTCGTCACATCTCTATTCTTCTAAGAGAAAAACACATTGCATAAATACTTGTATGCGTCGGCACCATATATATATATATATATATATATATATATATATATATATATATATATATATATATATATATATATAAAAGAATACTACTAAAACGCCTAATAAAATTCTTAAAGTGCTCAACCCCTTGGGGAGCAACATCTGTTAAAAATAGTATGGTAAAAGGAAGTTCTTAAATCAACAGATCTGTTTCGAGTGCTGGCTCTCCTCAGTATAGTTTTGGGTCGCCTACTGCCGGTGTTATATGGCCTAATGTCACTGTTTGCACGTGCGGATTGGCTGCACGTGTTGTTCGGTTTCTCAGGTTGTTTAGTTCAGGGTGCGTTTGCTGACAACGATTTCCATTTGTGCCTGCAGTTGTTTACTATTTCTACTTTAGTATTTAGGGTTGATGTGACCATGGGATCGTATGACGGTGCCGAACATGCGAACTGTCAGACTGTTCATGCTATCCAACATCGGACTATACAGAGACGACAGCCTCGCCGCGCTAAACAACAATCCAAGAACCATCGAAAACAAGAAAAAAGAACTATGCAAAATTTTCCAAAACCATAACTTAAAAATCACCATCGAAGCAAACAAAAAGGTAGTGAACTACTTAGACATAACACTGACCTCAACAACTACATATATAAACCATACAAGAAACCTAATGACACTCCCATTTATGTAAACATCAATAGCAACCACCCACCATCTATACTAAAAACCATACCCAAATGGCATAAACAAGAGATTATCTAATCTGTCACATAATGAAAGAGTATTCAACAACGCAGCAGCAGGATACCAAGAGGCATTGCAAAAAAAGTGGTTTACAGCTACAAACTAACACATACAACCCAGATAACAACATGAAAAAAACAAAAAAAGCAGGAAAAGAAAATCACATGGTACAACCCTCCATATGATGGACGAGTAAAAACAAACGTAGGGAAACAAAAATTAAAAGTTCTGACAGCATCCTCCCCAAAAGAACACAAATGTGTCCAAATATTCAACAAGAACACCATCAAACTATCATATTCATGCATGCCTAACCTTAAAAATATAATTGATTCATCCAACAAAATGAAAAGCAACACAGCAAAGAAGGGTGAAGAAAGGAAATCCTGCAATTGTACTACAAAAGAACAGTGTCCCTTAAGCAACAAATGCCTCTATAACAACATTGTATACCAAGCCACTGTGACATCAGAAAAAAAAAGTAACATACATTGGGATCACTGAAAATCACTTCAAAACCAGATACGCAAACCATAAACAGTCATTCAACAAAGTAAAATACAAAAACCAAACAGAACTGAGCAAATATATTTGGAGACTTAAAGACAAAAAAAATAAAATAAACTATAACATATCCTGGAAAATCATAAAAAGGGCATCACCATACAATAACATTTCAAAAAGATGCAACCTATGTTCAACAGAAAAATGGTTAATACTATGCAAACCATACTTAGCAACCCTAAATACTAAAGTAGAAATAGTAAACAACTGCAGGCACAAATGGAAATCGTTGTCAGCAAACGCACCCTGAACTGTAAACAACCTGAAAAACCGAACAACACGTGCAGCCAATCCGCACGTGCAAACAGTGACATTAGGCCATATAACACCGGCAGTAGGCGACCCAAAACCATCCTGAGGAGAGCCAGTGCTCGAAACAGATCTGTTGATTTTAAAACTTCCTTTTACCATACTATTTTAACAAATATATATATATATATATATATATATATATATATATATATATATATATATATATATATATATCATATTTATGTGTGTGTGTGTGTGTGTGTGTGTGTCTCTGTCTCTCCCTCTCTCTCTCTCTCTCTCTCTCTCTCTCTCTCTCTCTCTCTCTGTGTCTCTGTCTCCCTCTCTTTCATGCACACACACACACACACACACACACACACACACACACACACACACACACACACACATGGACACAACTAAACCATATGTCTTTAAATGCTATTGAAACAAAGTGCATGTACGTGTCTACAAGACAAAACTGACAATGAATGAAATCAAATTTTCAGCCTCTACTCATATCCTCTAGCCTCTACTCATATCCAACAATAAAGTTGAGGAAGTCAGTTCACACAAAACACTAGGTGTCATTATTGACAAAGATTTATCTTGGACTGAACACATAACATTCTTAGCAAAACGCCTTTCAAAAAAACTATTTCAGTTGTCTTGGATTAAAAAAAAAAAAAAAAAAAGAAAAATTTCCTCGATGGGCACTGTCGAAAAACTATTTTTCTGTGCACATATTTTGTCATTAATTGATTATGTATCAACCTTTGGGGACAACTGTAGTGAACATAATTTAAAATTAATTCATTGTCTGTACAAAGCATTGAAATTAGTTTTGTTAAAATCGAGCTCCCTAACTGATGGAGATTACAAACAACTCAGAATATTAGCCTTCCCAAAAAGACTCTTTTTCAATAAAGCCCTTTGTATGCATAACGTTATTAATAGAACAGCTCTCCATAAGAGTACTGAAACGTTTAGAGTCAATTGCCATAGACATAATCATTTCTTGTCCATTCCTTGACCACGCAACAATTTATACACCTCCAGTTTTGTATATTCAGGTGGAAATCTGTGAATTAAACTCAGAAATCCCTTAAAATTACAAAAAATACACAAAAAGAAAAAAAAGCATGAAAGATTATGTCATGAATCGTTAACCACATATCATACTGAAAAAAAAAAATGTCAATCTGTCTGAAAAGAAATACAATGTAAAGATATACACTTCATGAATATAACTTAATGAATATAGGGGCGGCAATGAGCGTTGATACCTTTTACGTGAATGGAAGTGAGTGGTGGGTAAAGGGGAGGAGATGAAGGAGGAGGTAAGACGGTATGTTTTACTTTTTTTTGATGAAAGGCATTGTACACGATTTCATTTTTTTTTTTTTCTTTTTTTTTCATAGATGGCTTTATGTAAAAGCAAAAAAACAAAAACAGATATGCTCCTTATTCAATGTTTCCATCTCTAAATAAAATTTTGACTTTCACTTTGACTTCCACACACACACACACACACACACACACACACACACACACACACACACATAACACACACACACACACACACACACACACACACACACACACACACACACATGCAGACACACCAAACCCTCTTCACTGTGTTGTCATGTGTTGGGTGACAACCGGTGTGTGCATGTTGTACTGTAGACCCCAGCTCATCATGTCATGGACGAGGCTGTTGCTTCTACCATCACTTGGGAACTGGTGGAGGGGGGGGGGGAAGGACAATAAATCGCTCCATGAGGGCCTCCAATTACAGACCTCCTGTCGTTTTTTTAACCCAAGTACAATATCCAACAGGGCCACCCCGTTCATGTGAAAAGTTGGTTGGTCAGACCAGCTGGCTGGCAGACTAGGTCACAGTCTTGTCTTGTTGTAGACGTCAAAGGAGCTTACACAGGCTACAGCATGACAGGAGGAGAGGGTCAGGGAGGAGGCTAACTACGGTCAATTCTTTTGTGCAACAGACTGGCTCTAGAATTCCCCGGGGACTTTACTTGAACTTGCTGCTCTGTCTGGGCAGCGACAGACCTAAAAATATCTACTTGCAAAGTGAGGCGCGACTGCAGGCAGAAATCTAGTCAAATAAAAAAAAAATTGCTAAAATTCCACTCCAAAAAAGTTGACAAACAAATCACAAGACAAGACACGACGCATTTCGACTCTTAGGTCTTCTTCAAGCATCATACACAACACAGGACAACGAAAATGAATGAGCAATCACTTATACTCATCCAATTCAGCGCAAGTGGGGCATTGATGAAGATTATTCTGGCACTAATTGTCTTGTCCTACATTGTCTTGTTTTCTTCTGTAGTTGTTTAGTTTTTTGTGATTGTCTGTCCATGCTCTTTATTTATGAATTTCTTTGTCAGAGGAAATAATTTTGATCAAATGACAGTTTTCATATGGTCTTCACGGCCAGCTGAGCTGAAAGGAACATGAATAGATTTGAAAGCGTACTTGTTTTGCTTTGCAATTATGTTGTCCCGTATTTTGTTTCATTGTGTGTTTCTTCTGCTTCAATGCTATAACATTCCATGCAGTTTTATTTTGTTGTATACCTGTTCTTTTCTGTGATTGCGCTTTCACGTATTTTGTTTCCTTGAGTATTTACTTTGCTTTGTAGTTTGGTGCCTGTGTTTTGTTTCGTTGTGTGCTTGTTTTGCTTCGAAGAAAAGAGAATACCCGAAGGTGCCGGGGAGGACCCAGAGAAGCACTGTCCTCACCTGCCTTTAGAGCAGTCCTGTTCCACCCTGGAGGCCTGTGCTATGTTGACAATGGGTACAGGTATTTACTCAGTCCCATGTTTTGTTCCGTTGCGTGCTCATTATGTAATAATGCTGTCCTACCTTGTCTTGTTACAAGGCGTACTTGGCTTGTTTGTGTTAATGTTGTCTTGTTGTACTCGTGATTATGACATCCTCATTGTGTAGTACGACTGTCCCACCTCGTCTTGTTCCGTTGGGTACTTGGTTTGCTTGTGGTTATCTTGTTGGTTTTTTTTTTGTATCCTTGTTCTACTCGTGATTATGTCATCCAGGCTTTGTTTTGTTGTGCACTTGCTTTGTTTGTGGAACTGTGGTTTGCTGTGTAGTGTCGTGCTGTGTATCGTTGACCCACAGCTACATACCCACTCACGTGAACTAAGTATTAGCATTTGGAAGTTGAACTTGAGTTGTCAATTGATCAGTCGGGGACGACGGCAACAGCCAACGCTGATCACGTGTACTAAATACGTGTTGCAGAATTTATATGTTTTTTATGCGACAACTGCATCGATCACTCAGTGGCAACAATGACAGCCAGACGTTGATCACGTGCATGCAATATTTGTGCCTCCCACATGACTGGGGAAAGGTAGTCCACTGGATTAAGCACCCAGCTGGAAGTCCATAGAATTTTGTGTTTTTCAAATGTCGTTGTGGGTGTTTTTTCTCTTTTTCAGATTTTGTTTTTCACTGAAATGTTGATCAGTCAGTTCAGTTCAGTTCAGTTCAGTGGCTTTTTCATGTCTTTTCATCGCCAGATGATATTAGACACTTAACTAAAGAAAAAAAAAAAAATAAAAAAGAGAAAACCTCCACACTTAACTTATCATCCACGTTAATACTTTCAAACCCACATCTGATATATGCATGCTTACATACGTGAAATACCCTAGTGGTACACAGAATTGATCTTTATAAAAAAAAAAAAAAAATTGCAACCAGTGACTGCGAAATAACCATGGCAATTTCAGCAACATGTGAACCATATAAGACAGAACTAACATTATCAAAGTTTGTCACCTCAATACCTTTCTCCTGATAGAGCGCAGTCAACACTGAGCATTCAAATAAAAGATGGTGTACAGAAATGTTTTCTCTGCAGACACAAGTAATACAATGTGAATATTTAGTGTTCCAAGTATTCAGCCTTAATTTATGAATTAATCTGACAATGTGCCTATGACATGATGGTAAACTAGACATTTTTGTTTACTTAAATTCTCCTTATGTGTATATTTTTCCATGATTTGGATTAAATTTTGATCAGTCATTCGTGTAGCTTAAGTGAAGCGTGCACTTTTCCTTCATAAAGCAAACACATCTGACATGGTGAAAATTAAAAAGCTAGAATCTAAAACTGACAATGGATCTTAGCTTGGTCCCTCATTCGGTCATGTTGATTGCGTGTACTTTGTGAATACTTTCAAGCTAACTGAAGATAACGATGGAGGGAACTTCTACATTTTTTTTGTCTTAACAGCTTTGTGACCGAAATATTTCAAACTTTTCCATGTTCAACTTATGCAATGTGTCATCATAATTCTCCAGTAGATGGCCTTCGTCAAGACAATTCTTACCGCATCTTTTACATGATAACGTCCACAGTAAAACCAACCCTAGATGACGTCGTTGTCATCGATGGTAACTGTGCCCTAAACGAACTTTTTTGCTTTTCTGGAAAAGGCAGAAAACCCCGAATATTAAGTTTCCAAATTATGCTCTGAACTTGCTGCCAGTTAAACAATACAGGTAGAAGTTGACGGCACTGTTGGAGTAGGCCAGGACGTTGTTTAAGTGCTTGGAAAACTCTATTGTATCCATAAGCAATTGGGTCATTGAAATCAACATATGGAATGAGGTTGTGTACCTGGAGGGGTGTTGTTAGGACAAAAAAGCAGTGCATGTAGCAATCAAGGTGACAGTTAGTGAAGACACTTTCCGTTCCCCCATTTCCTGGCTGGTTTGTTGCATTGTAAGCTGTTTGCTCGTTCTGACCGATCTGACTAGTGACCAGAGAAGAGCACTGTTGCTGATCACCAACACTGTGAAAGGTACAAAACAATATTCAGTCATGGCTATCCAATCCCAAACCGTGTCAATAAACCATTGGTACATTTCTGATGCAGCATGATGGCAGCATGTGCCAAAACAATGGCTTATATTAACATCATATCCGTAGAGAAAGTGACAGTGGATTAGAGCGATGGCGACTACCGTTACACCCTGCAGTAGCTCGCGACATTTCCTTCGTCCACACAGCATTGACACGATGTGGCCACAGCACAGAAGCTGCCCTGAGCATGGTGAGTGCCACAAGCATCCACGCGGATAAAGTCTCGTTGTGTATGACATCATCGTAGTCATCTTACACATCCAGGAATTCAGCTCATGAAAGTAGGGCAAACCAAATTCTCTGTGGAGCAAGACATTTAAAGGGCCAACAATCAACAGCGCCTGGTCAGACCAGGCCAGAACTTGGAAAAAAACACCAGAAGTGGACGCAGGGAGACGAAACATGATCAGAGTGATCATGAAATTTCCGAAAATGCCAAAGAGGAGCACGGTAGGATTCCCAATTGTCCAGATCATGTCGACTACTTTGGCATATGGTTTTGTAATGCTCATGCCAAACATCCCTGTTCGAAGGGCCAGAAGTTATCATCGTACTGTTCACTTTGAAGTTCATAGCAGGTGCTTAGTTGGGTTCAGATCTCTTATTGTGCTTATTGTGTTTGAGTTTCTTCGTTATTATTCTTCGTGATTCAGCAATATTGCATTGTTCCAGTGTGAAAAATGGAGTACCTTTCTAAACACACACACACACACACACACACACACACACACACACACACACACACACACACACACACACACACACACAAAAACAGGCAATGTACAAGAAAGTTAAGGCAGCAGTGTGTGTAGGGAATAAGATAACAGAATGTTTCAAATGTGTCACTGGTGTCCAGTAAGGTTGTATTTTAAAGTCCCCTTCTGTTTTCTATGTTTCTGTCTGAGCTTCAACAAGATTTACTACGCTGTGGTGCACATGGGGTAAATGTTTTCGGTGATTCACTTGATATTTTTTTCATTGACGTATGCCAATGATATTGTTTTAGCATCAGGTTCTGTTATTGATCTTCAAAAGAAAATAGACTGTTTAGAAAACTATTGCAAAAATGGGGGGTCTCTCAGTAAATATGGATAAAACGAAGATGGTCGTCTTCAAACATGGTGGCTTTATAAAAAAAAGTCTGAAAGATGGTATTTTAACAATCAGGAAATAGAGACAGTAACTTCATATAATTATCTCGGTGTAATATTCTCTTCAACCTTAAATCGGACAAGGTGTATTGAGAATTTAAGTAGTAAAGCCCTTCGAACACTTATAGGGGTTAAAAGATTACATCTGAAATTGAAAACTCTTCCCGCCAGTAGTAGTATCCTTCGTATCTTTGATACGAAAATCAAGCCCATTTTGTTATATGGATCAGAAATCTGGGGCTTTAAACAATATGAAACTATTGAGCACGTACAGATTAAGGTTTGTAAATGATATTAGGGGTTGGCAGGACCGTCAGAAATAAGATAGCACTTGCAGAATGTGGCAGGTTTCCTATTTTTATAGATACAAACATTAATCTTGTGAATTACTGGTGCAGAGTTATACATTTAGAAAATGACAGATATCCCAAACAGTGTTATAACATGTTGTACATGCAAGATAGGTGTGGAAGAAAAAAACTGGGTTAGAAATATAAGAACTATTTTATGTACCTATGGTTTTGGGTATGTTTGGGAGATGCAGGATTCTGGCCATGTGCCGGCATTTCTGTCATTACTTAAAACTAGACTCCAAGATGTTTATCGTCAAATCTGGCATGACTCTTTGTCAACAGAGCAAGACTACCTTGTGTACCACCCTGAGTTTATAAAAGCGTCATATATTACGGATCTTGATAATGTAAAGCTTCGAAGGGCATTGTGCCTGCTGAAAAGTAACCGACTTCCTCTCAATGGTATCCCTCGTTTTGGCAAACTACCGAATGATTGTACATGTAAACAATGTAATGAGAACTGCATTGAAGACGTGATACACATTTCATGCTGATATGTCCAAGATATCTTTCTTTAAGAACGAAATACATTCCTCACTATTATTATCGTTTTCCTTCTCAGCAAAAAAATACAATTTTTTGATAC
>JADBJO010004379.1:105613-110613 GCA_016801955.1 Conus betulinus | reverse complement strand
AGTTTCAGGTTTGTTCTTGGAAAAAAAAAGATGATGAACGGATTTGAGGTTTCAGTACTGAGAGATGCAGAATGTATGACTGCAGGAGTCTGTAGATCTTTTTCGTTCTTCCTGAACAATTGTTGTGTGAAACCCAGAAGTGTCGCACATTTGGTGGGTAAGATCGAAGAATTTCCTCTTGCGCGCATTCCTATGGACACACCCTACTTTAATGGTGTCATTCTTGCTTGTGTGATTGACAACCCAGTGTGTGACCTTGTTTTGGGAAATGTACCTGGGATGTCAAATGTTCACGGTGGTGATGGTGGTTCTTATGTTCCTGCTATGGTCAGCACAAGGGCGCTAGTGGAGAGAGAAAAGAATGCACCTAAACCTTTGCCAGAATTTTCAGTACCTGACGTGGACTATGACTGTTTGACAAAACTACAGAAGGTGACAAGATTCTAGGAACACTCTTTCAGAATGTGCCTGTTGGTAAGGTAGAGCCTGGAACTACTTCTCTGTTTTTTGTTCAGGATGATGTACTGATATCCTGATCGTTTTCCTGCCACGCGTACAAATCAGTTATTTGGCTCTTAGATCAATTTTCCTGACCTGTAAGTTGAGAAAAGGTAACTCTGCTTGCAATGGAAAGACAGGCTTAATTTTCCCCCTGATTTTTTTTTTTTTTTTTTTTTTTTCCGAAACTGATCTATTGCAGTCAAATGTTGATCACATGCAGGCAGTCTGCTGTCACCCACACGTCTGGTGAACACGTGGCTCAGTGGATAAAGCAGTTGGCTGGGAAGCTAGAGGATCACAGGGTCCATGTGTCGTTTCTCGCACTGGGAGATCCCCCCACACCCCCTCCCTCTTTTTGTTAGACCCAAAGTGTTGGTCTGTCCTCTGCTCAGGTTTAGTGAAGCGGTTTAGTGTTTTTTTTTTACAAAATAGAACATAGCATATATTAATATTGTGTTGAAACTAAATCATCGTCAGGAGTTTTAATTCAGTAAAAGTAATCTGACCCAAGTGAAGAAAATCAGAAAGGAACACTTTTTATGAGTCATTGTAAAGAATCAATGACGTGTGTGTGTGTGTGTGTGTGTGTGTGTGTGTGTGTGTGTGTGTGTGTGTGTGTGTGTCTGTTCTTTATGCTCAACCGTAGTACTTTGACACATGTTTTATTCATTCATGCTGAAATAAGATGAATAATACTAAAAACGAGTCCATTCAGGACACATTTCTCCTATGTCAGCTTCTGTGTTGATTTGGATATGACCAGGGATTAGAAATGTTAGACGCACATCTAGTTTATTCGTTTCAGCTCATTCTGTCCCATTGTAGCGGTACAAATCTATATTCATTTAGATATCTTCAGCTTGTGTACTGACAATTCCCGCATTCATGATCAGATCTAACCTCCATAACCAATTATCGAACATAAACTGTTTACAATATCACTTTGTCGAAACAGATTCAAGTTATACCCTCCAACCTTTATAGACGTTTAAAATACGCAATCTGCTTAACGGTGGAAGTCTTTTACTGCCAGTAAATTTGCGTTATACAGAATTATCAACACTGTATCAGTTTTTCAGACCTAGTTAAGATACCCTAGAGAAATCACTTTAAACCGTGTGTGTTTCTAAAAATAGAAATGTTGTATAATATGGAACAATAAAACAGCGTCAATACTCTAAACCTGGTCAAACTTCTCTTTCAAGTGTGTAGGTCTTTCATAGACGATAAATGAACTTTCGTTACACATAATTATAAACACTGTATCAGTCTTCAAAAGCTAGTAAATGTACCCAACACAGATCACTGTGGACTTTGCCTGTTTCTACAAAGTAGAAGTCGTGTATGATAGGGAACAGCAAAACTATATAAGTCATTTAAGACTGGGCAATTGTCTCTGTGAGGAATAGTTAAAAATGTGTCAGTCTTTTAAAGACTGCAAACTTACACTTAAACCTGTGTTGGTCAAGTCAAGTCAAGTCAAGTCAAGAACACTTTTATTATCTCCAAAGAGAAATTAAGAAAGGCCATAAAACATGACGAAGTATCTATATTTAACAAATCACAAATAAGAAATCACACCCACCCATTCGCGCGCGCGCACGCGCGCGCACACACACACACACACACACACACACACACACACACACACACACACACACACACACATATATATATATATATATATATATATATATATATATATATACATGTGTGGGGGCGGGGGTGAGGGGGCGGAGGTGTATTTTGGGGTGTGAGTTTTTTCTGTGTGTGGGTGGTGAGGGGTGTGGGGGGGGGGGGGGGGGGGGGGGAGGTGGGATCGGTTATGGAGTCTATACGGGTGCAATGTTCAACACTGATCACTTTTGTTAACTGTCAAATTTCGATTTGTTCTCTATTTGGGGGCCTGTGCCAGCCATCTGCAATTCACTGAATAGTAATCAAAGAAAGACAGATGTAAGAATTGTTTGATTTTCGATTAGTACCTAATAAAGAAGTCCCTGAAAAAAGGCCCAAAGCCGAAACGTCGCAAAAAAGGGAAACTTACTTGTTTGCTTCTTCATTGTGTGGTTGTTTACATACATACATACATACATACATACATACATATATATATATATATATATATATATATATATATATATATATATATATATATATATATATATATTGAACTGATAAATTCCAAGGATAAGTACCAGCACCATTTCATATATATATATATATATATATATATATATATATATATATATATATATATATATATATATATGAAACAAAAAATTCCAAGGATAAGTACCGAGCACCATTCCAGCAACTTACAGAGCAGCTAGGTGTTGCAATGACTGCAAGAAATATTGAATTATAAACAAAGCTTGCTCTTATGTCTCAGATTATAGAAATAGGGGGGTGATAGCCTTCATATCTGCAGTGGTAGATGATTCTGCCTAACTGACAGTATGTGCTTGAGTGGGTGAATGGGGAATAAATAAATTCTTCTCAAAATGAACCTTCAGCAAGCTTATAGTCTCCAAAGCGGAAGACCATCTCCAATGGGAAGAAAGCTCACTAACATATAACTCCTGGTCAGATACCGGTATTTCGAAACCTGATTGTTTCTCCTCAGTGACCGCGGAAATGTATATGTATATATATATATATACAAACATTCTGAACCGGATCTTATTGAGAGTTCTTTTGTTTTGATTCAAGAGTTTAATGGAACTGGGAACTAACTTGTTTTTAGTTCTATTTGTTTTGAATTTTGGAATTTGGAATCGTCGTCCAGATGGTAGAACATTGTAGCTTTTTGAAAGAACATGAGAACTGTCGCCGGCAATGTTCACAGCTTTTTGTGTGACACGACATTCATACAATTTATCTAACTGTTCTTGTTTTTTTACCAATAAAAGTCTTTTGTAAAGGTGGCAAGCTTGCACTCTACAAAACTATTAAAACTCAACATTGTAAATAGTAACCTTCCACAATGCGAAAACTATTAAAACTCAGCCTTGTAAAGTAGTAGCCTTGCTCTATACGAAACTATTAAAACTCAGCCTTGTAAAGTAGTAACCTTGCTCTATACGAAACTATTAAAACCCAGCCTTTTAAGAAGTAACCTGAACTATACGAAACTATCAAAACCCAGCCTCTTAATATAGTGACCTTGCCCTATACGACGCTATTGAAACCCAGCCTTGTAAGGTAGTAACCTTACTCTAAACAAAACTCTTGCAACCCAGCCCTGCAAAGTAGTAACCTTGCTCTATAGGAAACTATTGAAACCCGGCCTTTTAAGATAGTATCCTTGCTCTATACGAAACTATTAAAACCCAGCCTTTTAAAGTAGTAACCTTGCACTATATCAACTATCAAACTGGCGCTATATTTAATAGTTCTGTATGGTGCAAACAATTTTCAAATTTCTTTGTCTTGCACTATAGAGAACTACTGAATTTCTTTCAGTTTTCAAAAGCTGGTGATCTTGCGCTACACGGAATTATGACAATTCTGTCCGTCTCCTAAAGTTAGTAAGCTTGTTCTATATGCAAGTCATCCAGATTGTCTGTTAGCAACCGATCAAGTCGGGCGATGCAATGCCTTTCTATCAGGAACAGACTTAGCCTAATACAGACTGTGAGGGGTAGTGATGATGGCTTTGTTTTGGGGTTATCAGGCGCTCTAAAAGCAGCGTCATGTACCATCTGTAGAAGGCATGGTGTCACAAGACTGATCCCAAACAGCGTGTACCTGGTATTACAAAGTTGCACTAGATATGTACCTGGTATTACCACGTTGCACTAGATGTAAGCTGTAAACAAGTTAAGAAAAAGAGTGTATAGTGGCAGGGTTATAATTATTGATTCCAAGGAAACGTTGAAAGCTCTCTCTCTCTCTCTCTCTCTCTCTCTCTCTCTCTCTCTCTCTCTAAAAATCTATATGTGCATATGAAACACACACGCGCGCGCACACACACACACACACACACACACACACACACACACACATACGCACGCACGCACGCACGCACGCACGCACGCACGCTCGCACGCACGCACGCACGCACGCACGCACGCACACACACACGCACACACACACACACACACACACACACATACACAGACACGCTATGTTTGGGGGTGGTGGTGGAGGGCGGTTAGCTAGGTGTGTTAGTGGGGATATATATATATATATATATATATATATATATATATATATATATATATATATATATGCGTGTGTGTGTGTGTGTGTGTGTGTGTGTGTGTGTGTGTGTGTGTGTTATTCCAGATGGATAGATAAATAGGTAGATATTGTCATCAATATATACACAGTACGTCACACACACACACACACACACACACACACACACACACACACACACACACACACACACACACACACTCCACTCATGTGTGTTGTGTGCGTGTGGTTGTGTCTGACTGTTAACTAGGCAGATGATTGATTTACTTTCTTCGAGTTTTATTCTTTCCGCTGTG
>JADBJO010004379.1:99616-103123 GCA_016801955.1 Conus betulinus | reverse complement strand
CCTACTCTTCCATGACCGGTAGGTAGGTAAAGGCTCCCCCCCCAAAAAAAAAAAAAAAAAAAAAAAATCCTGCCACTAAAAGGTTTCTAATTGTCGTTCCTTTTTAGTTTTCCTTTTTTTTCTTATTCTCTTTCTTATTTGCTGTTCCATCTTCTGTGCAACCTCAATGGCACTGCTCTCACGCCGCTCATTCCAAACCCCCGTCCACAGCCACAGCCTGGCCTTCTGCAGCCCTGGCACTGGCACAATACACAGAGAACAGTCAATGTCAAGTCATCAAGAGACAACCCATTGGAGGAGACACTGCACTGCCGCCGAGTCACTTCGATTGTGTTCATTGAAATGACTCGGCGGCAGTGCAGAACAGAGAATATTTCTTGCATACTCATTTATTCTAAGACCCCGTCGTTAACCGAATAGATGGTCGGATCTTCCGTAGTCATCTGATCGATCACAACGAAGTCAGGCGTGGAGTTATCAACTTATTTTGTCGTCGTTTTGAAATGTGTGTGTTCTGGTGAAAACTTGGAATACACGTAACTCGGGTAGGATCAATATAGGAAATCTGAATGACTGCTGTCATTAGTTGATTCGGTATCACCCTCCTCCCTCCTCTCTCTCTCTCTCTCTCTCTCTCTCTCTCTCTCTCTCTCTCTCTCTCTCTCTCTCTCTCTCTCTCTCTCTCTCCAAGGTTGGGTGGAAAAAAGCATGTGCAATTTGATTATCTCATTACCCTGGGAAAATAAGATTTCGTCCGTTCGTTCGTTCTCTCTGTCATTCTTTCCCAATGCTGTTTTTTAACCTGTCTCTATCCCCTTCATCACTACCTCTAACCATTGTCTCTGTCTCACTCTTTCTCTCTTGTAACATCTCTATCCCTCTAAGAGAAGAACAATTGCATAAATCTTTGCATGTGTCGGCACCCTAATATGTCCACTTTGCTGCTCTTAGAGAGCTGATGTGTCCATGTCGACCAGTCGGATTGCCTTTAATGCCCTCTAACAGATGAAAACAGAGGATGCGCATCAGTTCGTAGTCAATGAATTCTATCTTTGGGTTCTGACAACAGCTAAACGTGAGCATTCAGCTTGACTTCAGGTCAAAGACTGGATGAGAGCGCGGTGTCTCTTATCTGTTGCCCAGCGCATGTTGCTCGGTATATTACGCTCTGTGCAAGAAGATTGTCTGCCTCAACAACACTTTCCATAGACATGTTCTCTGCACACACAAACAGTAGAGCCGTTCTATGAAAACAGTTTGGAGAGGTATCTGCTGTAACGTGCTGTTTTTGATGGCACGTGAACCATTCTGCACTTCTGTTAACACAGTTGGGGGCAGGGGGGGGGGGGGGGGGGGGGTTCTTTATATTAATTTCACTTAGACATAAAAAGAGTTGTGGAAACTTAGAATGGGTTGCCTTTTTGAACACAGTGTTTTTGGTAAAACAGTAGCACCCGCATGAGATCACCATGGCTTGTGGATCCCGCCTCTGTGTGTGTGTGTGTGTGTGTGTGTGTGTGTGTGTGTGTGTGTGTACAACGTAGTGTGCCACGACCTAGAGACCTCCCTCCTCCTTTTTCATCTACTTCTTGATCTCCTTCTACTCTTCTCTTCTTCTTCTTCTACTCTACAAATACAAATACAACAACAACAACAGCAACAACAACCACTACTACTACAACTACTACTACTACTACTACTACTACTACTACTACTACTATAATAATGATACTTCTTCTCCTTCTTCCTCTCCTCCTTCTTCTTCTCCTTCTTCTCACCCCTCGCTCTCCTACTTACTGTTTACCTTTTTTTTATTTCCTCTGCTCCCTCCTCCTTTTCTTCATCTTCATCTTCTTCCACACCCCACTCTCTCTCTCTCTCTCTCTCTCTCTCTCTCTCTCTCTCTCTCTCTCTCTCTCTCTCCTCTCTCCTTTCCTCCTTCTATATTCTATCTCTCTTCTTCTCTCTCTTCTTCTTTCTCCATCATCAGCTCTTTCACAGCTTTGTTCATAATTCATCTACATCCAGAATTGTTGAAGAGCTGACATTCTCAAGATACAAACTATGAATCTTGATTAAGTGAAAAGAAAAAAACAAAACAAAACAAACAAACCAACAAAACCCTGTTAGATGATCGATACAACTCGGAGCTTTTGTTTTGTTAACTCATCCTCCAGCTGCTTAAACATGTGTCCTAAATGTCATTAATTTTTGCCTGATCGTTCAACGACGATCTGTAACGGAAAATGAGCGTTGACTGTCCAGGACGTGAACGTTTGTTTGTGTTTTCTGTCCCCTGATTGGTCAAATTGCAGCCTGCCCTCTGGCCTTGACCCCGTCACGGCCAACCAGAGCAGTATGGTGTTATCCCTGACTTTGAAGCAGTTCACACCTGAGCGTGTACAGGGCTACCCAAAGACCCAAGGTGAGTGGATTGTCTCTTCCTTCACCAACAGTTTGGGTTAGTTCAGCCCGGACACCAGCTGACTGACTTCGTTGTGCCAATTTGATCATCACAAATATAACCATCTCTAAACCAGTGCTGTTGACATGGGAAAATGACAAAAGGGACACAATAGATATCCACGGGATGAGTGTTTGGCTGTTTGATTAAAGAAAACAACCTTTAATTAAAATTTTTGGCATTGTATGTAATCGTTTCAGTGTTAGATGAGATGTCTGTGTGTACATTTGGAAGTGCCATCTCGAGAAGAATGCATGGGCAGAGGAGAGCAACATTCTTTATTTGCTGTGTTTGTTTGTTTGTTTGTTGTTTGCTTTTGCTTTTGCTTTTGTTTTTTTTTTGTTGTTTGTTGTTATTTTCTTTTTACTGTCTCCATATAACGATGTTGACTTACCACTGTGATTTGTTTACCATGTCTTGTTAGAGCAGCTCCCCAATTGCCATAGGATCGTTCACGTGTGCTAAGGGCGTGCTACGCATGGGATCTCAGTTGATGGCATAGTCTCCACGCAAAGACCCTGGCAGTGATGTTACAACTGGGGATAGGAGAGAAGGGATGATGTCATAGGTTGTGTCCAAGTGACAGACATTGCACATAGGTTTACAATGTTTACACAAATATGGCGTATCAAACCCATGATAATGACACACACACACACACACACACACACACACACACACACACACACACACACACATATATATATATATATATATATATATATATATATATATATATATATATATATATATATATATGAGTGTTTATAGTCATCAGTAGGCGTATTTACAGGTGCTGCGTCCACCTGTGTATGTTGGATCAGTACAGGCACCATGATTACTTCTGAAGTGACTCAGCAGCAATGCAATGCCTCCATTGGATAGGTTGCCCTATGACGACTTCACGTAGATTATACCGTATAGACTGTCTGTGTTAAAAGTGCAACACACCTGCTTTAAATCATGTGGACACCTGATCATGGTGAGTTGTACGTTTGGTGACCGTAAAGACGCTAGGTAATCGGTGAGACACTTTTGATCAC
>JADBJO010004379.1:84616-94616 GCA_016801955.1 Conus betulinus | reverse complement strand
GTTAAAATGTTTAGTTTCAGAAAGAATGCTATTTTGGTCTGAAATGACTGACCTGTCTTCCCTCTCTAAGAAAGGGATTGATTTATCAAGAAAATTTCGATTTTCAAGATTACATATTTCAACCAGTGGACCCTTGAGCGCATTGTCACACCTTGGATTCTATGAGCCCTGATTTCTTGTTTCTTGATTTCCGTTTTTTTTTTAAATTATCTTGTCTAGGAATGTTTTGTTTGTGTAGATTTTGTTCAATATTTTTAATGTTTGTTTCAAGCTCCTGTTCTTTCTTTAATTCCATCTTTTTATGTGAACTGTTTGAGATTATTTTACCCTGATTTCACGCAATAGTACAGTTGAACTTGTTTCATATTGCTGTCTTACAGTTTTTAGAGCCTTTTGCCTATTCATAAGATATCTTGTGATGTTTTGTGGCTAAGTCTATGGTCGACATTGTGTGGAGTAAGGGTCAAGGTCAGACTTGACAGATAGGGTCAAGGGAGTAATCTCGTGGTTTGTATGTTTGTGTACATTCTTTTTATTACCTCATATTCATAAAAAAAATCTTCCTAAGCGAATAAATTAATTACAAATGGACGTCAGGTTGACGTCGTCCTGTGTACCTTTTTGCTCGGGTTTCTTCCCATTATTTCTCTTTGCATTTATGATAAAACAAGTTCAAGTTGTGTTTTGATCACGTGACTTGTGTACCAAAAATAGGCACCAGTGTTTGGGAGCGGCATCTGTTAAAACTTGATTAAAATGTAAAAGCTAAAACCTACAGCGCTGTTTCTTGCTGGTGCAGTCGTCAGGGTATGGGGGGGTCGGTGTTGTCGGTGTTTTTTTTTTTTACGTGTTCGCTGTCTGCCATCACGTGCGGTCAGTGTTTTTCATGTGTTTTTGATTTCTGCTCCCTGATAGGAACTTCCATTTTGTGTCTGCAATTGTTAACCATTTCTATCCTAGTGTTTAGGGTTGCTAATTTTGGTTTGCATAGGATCATATATTTTTCTGTTAGGCATGAAACATCTAAATTTAACAACACTGCAGCTGAATACCAAGAAGCGTTACACCAAAGTGGTTACAACTACAAATTACACTATGACCCAGGAAATGATATGAGCAGACACAAGAAGAACAGGAAAAGGAAAATCATATGGTACAACCCCCCATACGATGGAAGAGTTAAAACAAACGTTGGGAAAAGAATTCTTTAAAATTCTGACATCTTCTTTTTCCCAAAAGAGCACACAAGCTGTTTAAGATATTTAACAGGCACAACATCAAATTATCATACTCATGTATGCCGAATCTCAAAAACATCATTGATTCAACCAACAAAACGAAAAGCAGTGCAGAGACAAACGAGGGTGAAGAAAGGAAATCTTGCAACTGTACCAAGAAACAACAGTGCCCTCTAACACAATAAATGCCTCCACAGCAATATTGTATACCAAGCCACTGTAAAATCAGAGAACACTGAAGAAACATATATAGGTATCACTGAAAACCAGTTTAAAAACTAGATATGCAAATCATAAACAGTCATTTAACAAAGAAAGATACAAAAAATCAAACAGAATTGAGTAAATATATTTGGAAACTCAAAGATAAAAAAAAGAGACTACAACATATCCTGGAAAATCTTAAAAAGAGCTGCATCATACAATAACATTTCAAAAAGATGTAATTTATGCCTAACAGAAAAATATATGATCCTATGCAAACCAAAATTAGCAACCCTAAACACTAGGATAGAAATGGTTAACAATTGCAGACACAAATGGAAGTTCCTATCAGGGAGCAGAAATCAAAAAAAACACATGAAAAACACTGACCGCACGTGATGGCAGACAGCGAACACGTATAAAAAAAAACACCGACAACACCGACCCCCCCATACCCTGACGACTGCACCAGCAAGAAACAGCGCTGTAGGTTTTAGCTTTTACATTTTAATTTCCACCTTGTCTTGTTTCATTCGGTACTTGGTTTGTTTGTGTTTAGATTGTTGTCTTTTTTCATCCTTGTTCTACTCGTGAATATGCCATCCTGTGATTTGTTTTGTTGTGTACTGGGTTTACTTCGTGGAACTCTGGTTTGCTTTGCAGTGTTGTGCTGTGTATCTTTGACCCACAGCAACATACTCACTCACTTGAATGAAGTGTCAGTATTTGGATGTTGAACTTGACTCGTCAGATCATCAGTCGGGGACAACAACAAAAGCCAAACGTTGATCATGTGTACTAAATACGTGTGGTAGCATTTTCATGTTTTATAAGACAACTGCATCAATCAGTCGATGGCAACAGTGACAGCCAAACGTTGGTCACGTGCATGCAAGCCTTGTGCCTCCCACATGACTGGGGGAAAAGTAGTCCACTGGATCAAGTACCCAGCTGGGAGTCCAGAGAACCGTGGGTCTGTCATGTGTTTCAAATGTCGTTGTCGGTGTTTTTCTCATTTGTGTTTTTCACTGAAATGTTGGTCAGTCATTTGTGTAGCTGAAGTGAAGTGGTGTACTTTTTCCACTGTAAAGCAAACCAAACATGTCTGATGTGGTGAGAATTTAAAGTCAGACTCTAAAACTGATAGTGAATCTTAGTTTGGTCCCTCATTGGGTCAATGTATTGTCTGTAATTTGTGGGTACTTTCAAGCAAACTGAAGATGACGATGGAGGGAACTTCTATATTTTGTCTTAACAGCTTTGTGACAGAAAGATTCTAAAAGAATGCATGTTCCTTTAATGCAGTGCTCCATAGTAATTCTCCAGTAGATAGCCTTCATCACTAACAATTTTCGCCGCATCATTTACTTTTAAACGTCCACAGCATAAACCAGCACTAGACGATGTCATTGTCATCGATGGTAACTGTGTCCTTAACGAACTTTTTTTGCTTTTCTGTAAAAGGCCCAAAACCCCAAAATACTAAGTTTCCAAATTCTGCTCTGAACTTGCTGCCAGTTAAACAATACAGGTAGAAGTTGACGGCACTGTTGGAGTAGGCCAGGACGTTGCTGACTGCAAGGAAAACGTGGTTTTGTCCATACTCAATTGGGTCAGCGGAATCAACATCATGGTACGTGAGGTCATGTACTTGAAGGGGTGCTGTTAGGACAAAAAAAGCAGTGCATGTAGCAATCAAGGTGACAGTCAGTGAAGACACTTTCCGTTGCCCAGATTCCTGGCTGGTTTGTTGCATAGTAAGCTGTTTGCTCGTTCTGACCGATCTGACTAGTGACCAGAGAAGAGCACTGTTGCTGGCCACCAACACTGTGAAAGGTACAAAACAACGTTCAGTCATGGCTATCCAATGCCAAACCATGTCAAAAAAACCATTGGTACATTTCTGATACAGCATAATGACAGCATGTGCTAAAACAAAGGCTTGTATTGATATCAAACCCATAGAGAAAGTGACAGTTGATAAGAACGATGGCGACTACCATTACACCAGCAGTAGCTCGCGACATTCTCTTCGTCCACACAGCATTGACACGATGTGGCCACAGCACAGAAGCTGCCCTGAGCATGGTCAGTGCCACCAGCATCCACGGAGATAAAGCAACCGACATGTACGACATCATGACAGTCATCTTACACTGCCAGGAACTCCGGTTATGAAAGTAGGGCACACCAAATTCTCTGTGGAGCAAGACATTTAAGGGGCCGACAATCAACAGCACCTGGTCAGACCAGGCCAGAACTTGGAAGAAAATACCAGACGTCGATGCAGGAAGACGAAGCATAATCAGAATGATCATGAAATTTCCGAAAATGCCAAACAGAAGCACGGTAGGATTCCCAATTGTCCAGATCATGTCGACTACTTTCGCATATGGATTGTAATGCTCATGCCAAACATCCCAGTTTGAAGGGCCAGAAGTTATCATCGTACTGTTCACTTTGACGTTCATAGCAGGTGCTTAGTTGGGTTCAGGTGTGTTATTGAGTTTGAGTTTGTTCGTTATCATTCTTCGTGTTTCAGCAATATTATGTTCTTCCAGCGTGAAAAATTGAGGACGTTTCCACACACACACACACACACACACACACACACACACACACACACACACACACACACACACACAAAGGGAGAGAGAGGGGGAGAGAGAGGGGGAGAGAGAGAGAATGAAGGTTGCCTTATTGTCTGGTGATAAAAGTTATATAGTATATGGACCTACGCATTCACAGTAACACTGTCAATACTGAACGTCAAAACTAAACGGCAGCGAAAGATTTCCATCTATCACAGCCATATGTGCCTTGTCTATCCAATTTTAAAATGCTACTGGATGCTAGAGAGAGGGGTGGGTGGAGGAAGTGAAGGGGGGTGGGGGGTATACGGATACATCTGTTTTATTCATAGACAGACTATTGCCGTTTATGAAGAGATGCAAGTGAAAAGTCATTCAACTCTTATTACCAGTCTAACTGATCCAACTTAATAAACGCATCGTAGCTTGAACGCTTTGTATAGATAAAATGACAGGCTTCTAGTTGTTCTTTCATTATTTGATGCTAGAGTAGATAATCTGAAAACACTTGGATATCTACAGTATTTTAAAAGCACGTAAAGTTCTCTTACATCAGTCAGTACAGGACAGCACAGAACATAATGCACCTCATCTTCTTTCATTTCTTTACATAAAGGAAAAATAGAAATCAACTGAGGTGTGCTATTTGTATCAAAATCTCTCCAAGCAGTTGGTTGTACTTGCCTGTCAAATTATTTTAGATACACAGCAAGAAAATTTGCATTTTATCGTTTTTCAGTATACATTTCAAAACATGTTTGTCTCTGCTGGCAAGTTTTGATTTTAAAAACAGTAAAAGTCAGCCTTCTTGAAAAACAAATGCCTAAATATTTAAAAACTTTAACAACGGGCATAAGGATTCCACAGACAGTCTGACGTTCACATGCTGTAAGCGTCCATCTTTTCTGCATACAACTACATTACTTTTATTACGTTTATGTGGAGTGTTGTCCTGTGTAGACTGTTTAAATGTGTATGTAACTCTACTATTGTTTTGGACAGGAAGGTTACTTAATCTACCGTGGGTAATATAAATAATTCAAAACAATCATACGTAAATGTTGTAGTAAACATTTCATTCTCCAAAAAGTTGAAAGTGAAATGGAGAACCCTGCTTGGCATGAAACAATGCGTAACCTTCCACTGGAGAGACTGATGCAGATGTACCTACCACCAGTACATGCAGGTGTCAAAGGAAATGAGACACACTGGCAGCGATAACAAATGGATGGACGAAAACAACTACCCGTGCTGCGTGACAGTCAAAAGCTCCGTAGACCGGACTATGCTTTGGAGATCATCAGGAGAGAATGCGTCGCTGTTTCGGGCTCTTCCTCTCGACAGCTATAATGACGCACCGAGCCCCCTCACTGATGTGAGGTCTCCTTGCCAGTTTGACTGTATGCCTTTTCTCTCAACCGTCAGGACTCGCACCAGCTTGTGTCCTCTCTCTTCAGCCAGATCCAATGACTTGCTTTCTCAACAGTCTCTTGAAGGGCTTTTGTCATGGCATTCCCTTTCTTCGGACCAAGTCCAGCCACTCTTACCCACTTCCTGACGCTAGTCGCGATGAAATCTCTGCAGCCAACATCGACTGGGAAATAAATCGCTTTCCATCCCGCCTCTTCGCAATCTTCAACAAGAGTCTCATAGTGATTTTCTTTCCGCTCGTGTGCCTCGCTGATATTGTCTTCGTGAGGCACAGTGAGTTCCACCATGTGCACATCTTTCTCTTCCTCACTTCATATCACCAGGTCTTGCTTCTTCGTTATTGGGATGGGGAAGAATCTTTTGCAGCCCTCTAGATCTGCTGCTACCTCCCATTGACCACCGCTCTGACCTTCTGTGGCTTCACTCACCTTCTTTCTGTCAGGAACCTTGCCTCCTTGCGGCATGAACTCGATCTTGCCCAGTCCGCGTTTCTGTGGCCTAGAAGCGTATTTTCCCTCTTCTACCTGTTCCTTTGCCATCTTGGTGAACACTTTGAGCACCTTGTTGTGTCTCCAGATGTATCTGTTCAGAGCCAGGTGGCAGTTTGAGAGGGTGTGCTTCACGGTTCCTCGTTTGTCGCACCTACACTTGTCATCTTCCTGGACGTTCCATCTGACTAGGTTCACTGGCGAAGGCAGAACGTCATAGGTGGACCGGAGATGAAAGCTGAGTCTCGATGTGTTCCACTTCCAGATCTCACTCCATCCAATCTTTCTTTCAACTACATGCTCTTCCCACCTGGTCACCTGTCCTTGCTGGGCACACTGGATGAGATGAACTTCTCGCTTATCAGCCTCAGTCTTTCATACCTGCCCTGTTGCAGCTGTTCTTCTGTCCCATTGAGACATTTTCCTGAAAGGTCTGAAGTCACAGTTGCCAAGCCCCAACCTGTCAGACCGTGCTGACCCGACAATGTCGCCATGTTCCATGAAGAGATGATCTCGTCGTTACCTCCTCTGCCTTCCACTTTCCACTTTCTTGCTGTTTTGACATACGGCAGCTTGCCACTGATCTCTTGATCCCTCGACTCCCTCAGCATCATCACTGTCCTGACCTTTCCTGCCTTGTAGATCTCCACGATGGATGTGAGGGGTAGCTGCAGTGCGCCTTTCTGCCTGTACAGGGCTGATGTGTTGATTGTGCGAGGCAGCCCAAGCCACTTCCTGATGTAGGTATTGCAAATTCTCTCAATCATCTCAACTCTCGACAAGGCGACTTCATACATTGTCAGCGGCCTTGCCAGTCGCAGGTAGAGGGCAAACTGTAGACACCACATCCTATGCTTTCCTGGCAGTTTTGTCTGGTCAATCGCTTTCAGCCCATCTTCAGCCTGCTTCATGATCGCCACGCCTCGGCTCCTGTCAGACAGAGTTCCCGCGTACCACCCCCAAACTTTTCACAGGTTCATCTTTTACTGTAGGCATCTGTTCCCCTGCAATTGTGAACTTCTGTTGCTTCTGCTTCCCTTTGTGAAAAGTCAGGCTTCTAGATTTCTTGGCTTTGAACTTCATCCTTGACCAAGTGATCAGCTCATCCAGCTGGGTCAAAAAACATTCTGCGTTGTGTCCACTTCTCTTGTCAGTAGGGTCACATCATCCATGAAGGCTTTCTTCGGTGATCTCACCTTTGCTTTTTCCTTAGAGCAGTCTGCAGATCGCAGTTGCATCTCCATCACCAAAATGAAGCAGATGACAGATATAGTGTAGCCAGCTGCAATTCCAATCTCCTGTTAGTGCCACTCAGTTGTGAAGTCTTTAGTTGAGAATCGCATCTGGAAGTTGCCGTAA
Source organism: Conus betulinus (assembly GCA_016801955.1). Classification (NCBI taxonomy): domain Eukaryota; kingdom Metazoa; phylum Mollusca; class Gastropoda; order Neogastropoda; family Conidae; genus Conus; species Conus betulinus. The sequence goes on along the minus strand of JADBJO010004379.1, from coordinate 87,305 downwards.
TATTCTCTCCTGATGCCTTGCACCTCGTGTGGGATGTAAAAGAACTCCATTGCTTTCATCAGCAGTTCGTGGGGGTACGGATCCATAGGCATTCGCCAGATCCAACAGACCACATTTAGGCTTTCTTTGGTTTTCTTGGCCTCCTGGATTGCATCCCAAATGGAGAAAGCATGTTCAATGCATTCTAGGATCCTTGGTGTACCGGCTTTCTGCACGCTCTCATCCACGTAGTCCTTGCATTGCAGATATGCCATGGTCCTTTTCGTAAGTATTCCCATGAAGGTCTTGCATGCCACGTTGATGATGGAGACAGGTCGAAACTGCCCCATGTTCTCTGCATTTTGTTCCTTTGGTAGGTACACACCTTCAGCTCTGCACCAATCTTCGACAAGCTCCTTGTCATCCCACAACTCACTCAGCATCGTGAAAAGGATGTGCCTTAGCTTGTCACAGTACTTGAACACCTTGTAGGACACGCCATCTCCTCCAGGTGCACTTTTGGCTCTTGCTTTTCTGACAAACTCGTCCACTTCTTTCTCTCTGAATGGTCCAAGCTGGAAACTTACGCCAGGGGCAGTTGGAAGCTTGAGGCCTCTCATGTCAGGCAGTGGTTCCTCCCTTTTTGGATCGCTGTACGTCTGTTTAACATGAGCGTCTAGCTCCTCTTTCGTACACTTCAACTTCCCACTCCGTGCCTCTACAAACAATTTCTTAGCTGCTTCATATGGATTCTTCAGACATTGCTCATGTGCTCTTCTGCTTTCTTTTCTTCTGGTACACTTTCTCTCTTGCCTCTGCAGGTCTCTGCTCTTTTTCTTTAGGTCTTCAAACAAGGTTTTCAGGCCTTCTTCCTCTTCTGGTGGTGCGCTTTTTTTCCGCTTCTTCGGGTCTCGTTTTTGTGTTCTTAGTTCTGCTAGTGCTCTCTGTCTTCTGCTCAGCCCCCTTTCTTCTCTGGTGCTTTCTTCTTTCCCTCACCGCTGCCAAACTCTTCGATTGCTGACTCGTAGATGATCTTTGCAAACTCACCCAACATCTCTTTGGCATCACTTTTGCTGGACTTCTCGGCTTCTTTCAGTTTCTTCTGGACTTTTTCTTCCAGTGCCTTGTACTTTGCCTTCTCGTTGGCAGCAGGCCACATAATTCTTGGCTTTCTTGCCCCTGGTTCCTGAGTTTGCTGATCCATAACACTCTGGGTCTGGGTAGAAGGAGAGTCGACTGAAGCACTATCAATCCACTGTGGTTTTCATCCTGGGATGATTTGCTTCGCGTCTTACGATCTGTCGATCTGCACTGTCTTCTCTCCCTCATACACGCCTTCCCCTGGTGCACTCTCAACCCCCCTGCCAGGTGCCGAACTTCCTGTTGCACTGTCCGCAAGTGAAGCTGTTTTCTCGTTGATCTTGATTCGTTGTCCCTGTCCATGCCTGGGTCGTTGTCTGTTGGATCAATCCTTGTGGATCCATTCTCTTCTCCCCCCTCTCGGTGGATTTTGGGGCTGTCTCTTCTGTTGGTTGACGTAACTGTTGGCTACAGCAGCATGGGTAGTTAGCCCCTGCCGCCGTCGGTCTTTCCCAATGTCATCAGTATTTCCCGATGTCCACCCGTCTTTCCGAGCTGTCGTCCTGTCTTTCCAGGATGTCAGTGGCATAAACCTGCCACAGGTGCGTAGATGGACGAAAACAGCTACCTGTACTGCGTGACAGTCAAAAGCTCTGTAGACCAGACTCTGGCGTGGAGATCATCAGGAGAGAATGCGTCGCGTTTCGGGCTCTTCCTCTCGACAGCTAAGCCGTTTTGATGTGATAAGAAGTCTGCAGAACCACCTTAACAAACAAGATTGAAGCCACTATACCATAGACCGCCTTTCAGAGCTCAACATCAAGAGAGGAAGTGACCGCACGTGCAGACTTGAAGGAAGAGCGAGGAATATCACCAACCAACCAACAATCATCGGCATAATACTCAAGGCCAGCATTGCGATGACTCCTAGAGATTAGGGCAGACTCATACTGGGCCTTTTTCCAATGGCAGACACAAATGACCAAGCTAACGTCAACAGAAAAGATTTTGAATCTCTCAGGACCACACATTTTTACTGTAAACCTATGTGAACTGGAAAATGTGCATGAATGAAACTATACACGTGTGCAAAGTGGTGAGTCCATAGCCGTGGGTGTGTATGCATCGGCATGTGTGCGTTTCTGTGAGTGTGCACATGATTGTTATGTCATCTCTATAACATTCGTTTTCACACGCACGCACATATACACATATGCACACGTCACACACTCATGTACACACACGTGCTACGCGTTCACACATATCCACAAATGCGTACACACACAAACACTCTTGTGTACACACACACACACACACACACACACACACACACACACACACACACACACACACACACACACACAAATGTGCACGCGTGCGCGCGTGCGCATACACACACACACACACACACACACACACACACACACACACACACACACACACACACACACACACACACACACACACACACACACACATACACACACATACGCACGCACGTACACACGCATGTACGCACGCACGTACGTGAATACACGCGTTCACAAACGCACACGCGCACGCACGCATGTTCACCTACATGAACAGGCACACATACGTACGCGCATATAAGCACACGGACATGTGCACA
>JADBJO010004379.1:72116-79616 GCA_016801955.1 Conus betulinus | reverse complement strand
TCCACTTGTCCTCTAGTGTACCGTCTTCCTCTTTCAGTAGTTTCTGCAGCACTTGAAACTTGTTGCCTAGAGAGTTGTTCTATATTCTTGGATCTTGTTAGTATCTCTCAGGAAAGCTGTATTGTACAGGTGTCGTACTGCATGTGCCATCATCCAATTCCTCTTTAACTTCAACTGAAGCCTGTGCATCAGTTCGTAGTCAATAAATTCTATCTTTGGGTTCTGACAACAGCAAACGTGAGCATTCAGCCTGACTTCCAGTCAAAGACTCGATGAGAACGCGGTGTCTCCTATCTGTTACCCAGCGCGTATTGCCCTCCTAATTTTTTTTTTTTTTTTTTTTACCTTTTTTTTTATTTTCCTCTACTCCTTCTTCCTTTTTTTTCTTCATCTTCGTATTCCGCACCCCACCCCTACCCCATCTCTCTCTCTCTCTCTCTCTCTCTCTCTCTCTCTCTCTCTCTCTCTCTCTGTCCTTGTCCTTTTCCTTCTATTTATTTCCTTCTGCTCTCCTTCTTTCCCATCGTCTGCTCTACTACAGCTTCGTTCATAATTCATCTTCATTCAGATTTATTGAATAGCCATCATTCTCAAGATACAAACTATGAATCTTGATTCAGTAACAAACAAACACACAAAACCCTGTTAGATGATCGATACAACTCAAAGATTTTGTTTTGTGAACTCATAATCTAGCTGCTAAAACGTGTGTCCTAAATGTCATCCAATTCTGGTCAGCAGTTGCTTGATCGTTCAACAACGGTCTGTAACGGAAAATGAGTGTTGGCTGTCCAGGACTTGAACGTTTGTTTGTGTCGTTCTGTCCCCAGATTGGTCGAATTGCAGCCTAACCTCTGGCCTTGACCCCATCACACTGCCAATCAGAGCAGTATGGTGTTACCCCCTACTTAATGCAGTTCACACCTGAGGTGGTGTCTGTCATAGGTATGATTTGAGCGTGTGGTGTGTGGTGTTTTAGTGTGACTGATTGTGTTGTGTCCGTTATCAGTTCGATCCGATGATGTGGTGTGTAATAACGAACGACTACCGTATTTAAACAGGTCACTCAGCTAGGAATAGCACTTACTTGGAGCTTTCGACAGACCTCTGTCCGTCTTGTTCAGTGGTGGTGTTGCTACTGGGTGAACTGGAGTTCAGTGCACACGACCACGGGTCGAACCCTGGTCATGTGACTGAACAATGAGGGTGTTGTACACCGATGGCAAGGTGTGTCTGCCCCAGTCCCCGGTTGAGTGTGGGGTTGTTGACGGCAATATGTATATAGCCTCCTTCACCCCATGCTGAAACCATCTATTGTCACGGTCGAGAACGCTGATGTTTGTCGTAATCGAACTGATGTTGGTGGGCGTGTAGGTGGGCGCCTACTGGTGATGATTCCCTTTTGTGTTCTGTCAAGCGTTTCAAAGGTTTCTCTCCATTTTCCCAACACAGTTCTCTTCACAGTCACGACAGTCTATTTGGTAGATCACTCCAGACTTGCCCAGTTTGTCAGTTTTGTCCTTGGGGGCTGTCAGCTGGCTGCAGATGGTGTTGATAGGTTTTGGATGTATGGAGACGCTGGTTTTGCCTGATCTTCCTGCTCAAGGCTTCAGTCACACCACAGATATAGGGGATGTGACATGTCCTTTACGCCTGGTTTGGTCTTGTTTGGTGGTAGGATGCGGTGCGATCTTCTTGCTAGCCGGGATGTTCCATGCCCACTTCTCATAGCCCGATATGGTGAGAACCAGTTTGAGGTGTTCCATTTTCTGGTCTTTGGCATCCTGAGTAGAGCAGATGGTGTTGGCCCAGTGGGGTGAGGGTGCGTATCACTCCGAGTTTGTGTTCCAGTGGCTGGTGGCTTTTGAACTGTAGGTACTGGTCGGTGTGGGTAGGTTTGCGGAACACACTGAAGGAGAGGCTGTCCTCTGTCCGTGTAAAGAATGTGTCTAGCATGGCAATCGAGTTGTTCTCCTCCACCTCGTGCGTGAATTTGATAGCAGGGTGTTGACTGTTCAAATGGTTAGTAAAGTCTTCCACCAGCTCCCTCTTGAGGATGGTCATGGTGTCGTCCACGTAGCAGCCCCAGCAGCGTGAAGGAGAATGGTAAGACGCTAGGGCCTTCTCCTCAAAGTCCTCCATGAAAAGGTTGGCTACAATGGGGCTGACTGGAGAGCCATGGGCCACTCCTGTGGTTTGCTGGTAGAAGTTACCTTGGAACGTGAAGTAAGTGGTGTTGAGACAGCAAGCCAGGAGTTCACAGATGCTGTCCACAGAAAACGTGTATGTGCTGGGGCTGAGTTTCATCAGCCTGGAGTCTTGCTTTGATGATGTGGATTCTTTCTTTGATGGGGACGCTGGTGAACAGAGCTGAAACATCATATGATACCAGGCACTCATCAGGAGAAAGGGTGTAGTCTGCCAGTTTCTGAACTCCGTACTGTTGATGATGTGTTCCGTCATGCCAACCAAAGGAGACAGGATGTCTGCCACAAATCTCGCCATCTCATACATGAGGGAACCTCTGGAAGCGACTATGGGACAGAGAGGGACGTCTTTCTTGTGCACCTTAGGAAGGCCATAGAACTTGGGGACATCAGTGGTTTATGGGTACAGTTTTCTGTAAAGGTCTAGGGAAAGTCCGCCCGCCTCCTTGAGACGTTTGAGCAGATCCTTGAGCTTGGTGGCATACCTGATTGGTGGGTCTTTCTTGAGAGGCTGGTAGGTTTTTCTGTCATCGAACAGTTGACTGGCCTTGTCATAGTACATGGACTTGAGGATGATGACCATGGACCGACCCTTGTCGGCTGGGAGTATCAAAATCGTGTCGTCTTTCCTGATTCGGGCCAACACACGCCTCTCCTCAACAGGAATTTTGGGTTTTTCATTGGCTGTGCTTGTTTCAGGATGTTGACACATTCCGATCTCAGATGGGATGCCTCTTCTGTATATGGGCCTATCTGTCTGCAGGTGGTTTCTATCGCTATGATGTAGTCCATGATGGGGAGTTTGTCCGGGGTCACAGCAAAATTGAGTCCCTTTTCCCGCACTTGCTGTTCAGAGTCAGAAAAATCACGTTCTGATAGATTTTCAACCCATCTCTTCTTCACCCTGCACGTGTCTTCTTCACTCACAGGTACACTTGGAATGTGATTGTTCTTGTCACGCTTTGATCTCGCCACCAGTTTCTCAAACTTACTTCTCTGGCGCATGCACACTTTGTTCCATTCCAAGTTTTGAGTTGACTCAAGCCAGTCCTTCACTTCCGCTAGTATCTCAGTCAGAACATTTGCACTCAACCTGTCCAAACAGAGATGGATATGTTGTTCTAATCCCTCGATTCCTCAGATTGATCTGCTTTACGCGCTCGTTCATCGGGGCCCCATTCCGTATGGAATAAGATATTGCTTGCAGCTTTTCCTTTGACTGATTTTTTTTTTTTTTTGCTGTCGCAACAGAGGGCAGTGCACCCACACCACTCATTCCGACACCCCATCCACAGCCACAGCCCGGTCGGCCCTGCTGCAGCCCCAGCACCAGCAATCCACAGGGAACAGTCAATGTCAAGTCGTCAAGAGGTAACCCACCGGAGGAGACACTGCACTGCTGCCAAGTCACTTCGGTGGTGTTCAGTGGCGCCTGTTCTGATCTAATATACGCGGGACACCACCTACTAAACCCCTATTGACGACAATAATTGTTTAGTCGCGGAGCCGGCGTGAGTGAGCTCTCTCTCCAGAGGGCGCCACCACGTCCGTCCAGCGACAGCCCCCCATGGACTCGCCGATACCGGTGACCCTGATGGAACCAAACTAAGACCACAGACGTGGAGAGGAAATCGAAATTGAGGTCACCATGAGAGCAGGGCATGAAGGGCCACAGAATTTGAGACACTTTTTTTGCTGATCGATGAGAATGAGGATGATTAAGATGATGCTATGGATTTTCATTTCAGTCTGAGACTACATGACAGGGCTGTACTCTGCGCTTTCTGTCAACCAGGCCCGAGAGATACAGGCACCTGCAGTGTTGGTCTGGAAATTTGAGCAACACTCTCAGAAACGCATCCATTAAGTGGATGAACTCGACTGTGTGGTCTCAGTCTTCCCAACTGAGCCTGAAGCAAACTCAACTCTGGGTAGGAGCCAGTTGGGGTAGAAAAAAACTCACAGGACTTTGATGGGATTCGAACCCACGACCTCCCAGCCGGGAGTCCGCGACGCTAACCACTTCACCACGGCGGCTGGTGATGACGATTTTTTAAGCTGGTCGGTACGACACCGTGATGTTTACAGTGAAGCGTGAAATGCAAATGGTTTCGAAATCTCGCTAAGGCTCAGTGCGCTCCTTCCAGTTCACGAAAAATCTTGATGACCCTCCGGTCGAAATCGCATACGAGACATTGTGGAAGTTGTTTATTTATTTATTTTTTTTAACTGCTGAGTGGTAGACATAACGACTGCCGGAATTAAACAGGTCACTCAGCTAGGAATAGCACTTACTTGGAGCTTTCGACAGACCACCGTCCATCTTCTTCAGCTGTGGTGTTGTTGCTGGGTGAACTAGAGTTCAGTGCACACGACCACGGGTCGAACCCTGGTCATGTGACTGACAATGTGTGGTGTCAGTATGATTTTTACTGAGAGTGTTGTCTTGTGTATGAATCTTTGTGAGTCTGTGTTCTGCAAATAAGCAAAGGCACCTACATATCGTTTGATCCATAAGTGCAAGCTCGCATGCGATATGTGCAAGCTCGCATGTGTGTGTGTGGTGTGTGTGTGTGTGTGTGTGTGTGTGTGTGTGTGTGTGTGTACGTGCGTGCAAACGCGTGCGTGTGTGTGTGTGTGTGTGTGTGTGTGTGTGTGTGCGTGCGTGCGTGCGTGCGTGCGTGTGCGTGCGTGCGTGTGTGTGTGTGTGTGTGTGTGTGTGTGTGTGTGTGTGTGTGTGTGTGTGTGCAAACGCGTACGTGTGTGTGTGTATGTGTGTGTGTGTGTGTGTGTGTGTGTGTGTGTGTGTGTGTGTGTGTGTGTGTGTGTGTTTACAAATGAATAACGAATATCATATCACTGTGCCTTTCGTAATTCATTGCCTCCCTAATGACGACTTAAAATTCTGAAGCTGCAATGCACTGCATTGTTTCACAGTACACTATACATTCAGACATGTATTGTTTTCATTTGTTCGCTGTTGCTGTCAGTGATATTGGATTTTGCGCTTTAAAACGCTGGGGCTGAGGAGCAGACTAGGGTGGAAGAAAGGAGGGTGCAACAATGACAGAAGTTCCATATAACAATCAATGGATGTCAAATAGGGCAAAACCAATCCTTGTGTGGATGTTTTTCATCAACAAGATGGATTGCCTTCTTTCAGCTTCGGGTCGGATGTGCTATGTCATTACAGTACGTTTTTTGTTGTTTGTTTGTTTGTTTGTTTGTTTGTTTGTTTGTTTTGTTTGTTGCATTTTTTGTTTTGTTTCTCTTTTTGTTGTTTGTTTGTTTGGTTTGTTTGTTGGTTTCTTTCTTTTTTTTTGGGGGGGTGGGGGTGGGGGGTGGGGGAGTATGTTTTATGTCTTTTTCTCATAACATCAACAGTCGCTGTTTTCTGCCTCTGTGGACATTAGTGCTCCTGGTTCCACGTCTCTGTTCACGTGCACATGATATTGCATCATATGACATTACATCACATTATGGTACATCATAGCACATCACATCGCATCACATCACATCGCAATCACATCACATTATTACACTACACTACTGTCCAGGTATAGGAGCAGTGTCGGCTGCCGTGTGCTGTCTGTAGATAGTTCTGTGCTTGGTCATCATCAGTAATCGCTCACACAGTACAGCACAGTACAGCACAGTACAGTACAGTACCGTATTATACAATGCAGTGCAGTACAGCACAGCACAGCACCGTACAGTACAGCACAGTACAGTACAATACAGTACAGTACGGTACCATATAATACACTGCAGTACAGTACATCACAGTACAGTACAATACCATATAATACAACGCAGTACAGTACAGTACAGCACAGCACATTACAATGCAGTACAGTACAGCACAGTACAGTACAGTACCTATATACAATGCAGTACAGTACAATACAGTGCAGTACAGTATAATACAATGCAGCACAGTACAATACAGTACAGTACAGTATAATACAATGCAGTACAGTACAGCACAGTACAGTACAGTATAATACAATGCAGTACCGTATGATACAATGCAGTACAGGGCAGTACAGTGCAGTACCGTACAGTACTGTACAATACAATGCATTACAGTACAGCAGCAGTGTGCAATACAGTACAGCACAGCACAGTGCAGTCCAGTACTGTATAAAACAATGTTGTGCAGTACAGTACAGCACAGCACTATAAATGGTGTGTGTTGTCGAGATCGAAACCAATGTCAGCAGTCGTTATGTCATCTTCAGATAGAGCTTGAGTCATTCTCAGTGTTCACTTATGCATTTCATTGCGTTCTATTCCTATGTCCAGTCAATCATTGCATCACATCACATCACATCACATCACATCACATCACATCACATCACATCACATTACATTACATTACATTACATTACATTACATTACATTACACTGTGTGTTTTTTCTGACCTGGGAGCAGTGTCACCAGCTGTCATGTCGCCTTCAGAAAGTGCTGGGATCATTCTCCATGATCATCACACGTCACGTCACGTCACGTTACGTTACCTTATGTTACGTTACGTTACGTCACGTTACCCATGATGTGTTTTCCTAGAGGCCTGAAAGCAGCGTCAGCCGCCGTCAAGTCGTCTTTAGACCAAGTTACACTGCGTTGCGTTACTGTGCGTTACGTTACATTACATGATCAAGGTTTTTCCTGGTGTAGATGCAGTGCCAGAGATCGTCATGTCGTCTTTAAAAAGTGCTTTGGTCATTCTCCATGTTCACTAAAATATCACAGTAGACTACTCTACATTACATTGCATTACATAACATTACATAACATTACAATGCATTATATTACATCACATTACATTACATTGCATTACTGTGTACTACTGTCCAGGTCTAGGAGCAGTGTCAGCAGCCGCCATGTCATCATGAGGACAGTTCCGTCCGTGGGTCATCGTTCATGTTCGCTCGCACGTTGATTACATAACATAACATAACATTACATAACATAACATAAAATAGCATAACATAACACTACATTACATTACATTACGTTACATTACATTACATTACATCATATTGTATTGCGTTGCATGGTGTACCACTGTCCAGGTCTAGGGGCAGTGTTGAAGGCCTTGATGTCGTATGTGTGGACATTTCCGTTTCTGGGTCATCGTCCATGTTCACTCACACATTTCATTATATTATATCACATTGATTCACATCACATTACATTACATTACATTGTATTACATTACATTACATTACATTACATTACATTACAGTGATACTAATGTCCAGGTCTAGGAGCAGTGTCAGTGGCCAT
>JADBJO010004379.1:49965-64935 GCA_016801955.1 Conus betulinus | reverse complement strand
AGCTGTGCATCTCTCTTAGGGGAGAAGCGTTGAATTTTCTTTGCTTTTCGTTTGTTTGAGGGTTTTTTTTTTTTTTTTTTTAAATCTTTGTTGCTGTTGTTTCATTAGTTTATTTGTCGTTGTAATTGTTTCTTGTTTTTTAGGGTTTTGTTTTTGTTGTTTGTCTGTTTTTAGAGGAGAGAGTCTTTGCGTGAATAACAGAAGTGCTTCGTTTCTCCGACTCTGTCATAGATGTCACTTTTTGGAGAAATCTTGACAGGTTGGAAAGAAGCGTACTTCTCGTTTATCGTCGTTCACATTTTACTGCCAACGTGCCTCCAGTGAATCATGATCATGTGGAGTACTGCATCATTCGAAATAGCGACAATGCGCTTTGTATTTATCAGTTAAGCAAGAATTTAAATAACTCCGTACCCGTCCGTCAAACCAAAAGCGCAAGAGAGCGAAAAAAAAGGTTTTTAATTGTAAAATATATAAGAGCAAACGCTTGTAGTGAATCATGAAATTTGTCAGCCATTTTAACTATCTCAACTGCAGTTTTCTAAAGCTAAAACACACTAGGAAGTGGTCATTTGAACAAAAATGTTTATAATTACCTTGGAGGAGTACGGGGAAGAGAAATCATGGATGTAAGGAAAATGGTGAGGGTAGATGGGAAGGAAAGGGAAGGGGGAGGAGGGGAGGTAATACAGTGTTGGATCACTCGCTCCAGATTAAAACCATGGTTAAGCAGGATCGGGCGTATGATGAGCAGGTTGTGCCCTCTCTTGATCACATCCTCCCAAGTCCACCCAGCTGTCAAAGGGCACCTGGCTCCCCTTTAGAGGCTGGGCAGGTATGTAACGAAGGTGAGGAGGTAGGCAGCGCTGTCATCAGGCTGGACTCCAGAGATGTTAAGGTCTGTAACTCCTCGTTCCCTAACGGGTCACCTGCACCTTTTGAAACCCATTTTGTGACCCGTATCCACGGGAATGGAAATTGGTGGGAGTTGTCGGACCCTGTTGGAGTTGGCGTAACAGTTACCACCCCTGTCTGTGGTTTCTTCTTCTGGTTAGGGAGAGTATACATTCTGATTGCTCTTCCTATCTTTCAGAGATAATTACTTGGGGGGGGGGGGGGGGGGGGGGAAAAGGATTATGCTCATGGCAGATCCTGATTTCCGTTTTTTTTTTCATCTTCTTTTTAACCTTTAGTCCTCAAAGATAATATGACGTGAATGTTAATAGAAAAGAAGCTGGTGTAGACAGCAAATTGTTTTAAACGCCATCTCTGTTTTTAAAAGGAAAGCTACTATACCGCTGAACGAAACGCACAAATTACTAGAAAAACACGACGTGTTTTAACCACTTTGGTCTTCATCAACATTCAGACAATGAAAAGTAAGAACGAACAATCACTTGTGTCCTCAAATGGGGAGCAAAATGGCAAAATGTATTTTCTTGTAATTCATTTCTTTTGTTTGGTAGCATAGTAATTTTTTCTGTTCAGTTTGTTTGAATTTCCGCAAGCAGTAGCCTGGCTTTGAAACTGTCATTTTTCTATTTATTTTCTCGCCTATCTTATGTTTTCTTTTAAGTGTATAATATTGTTACACGTTTTCGACTATATGACTCGCCGAATTCTGTCAGCTACTTTGTGATTGGTAGAAAGATCCACATAGCCCTCTGTGGTTTTGTCAAAAACTCTGGTTTGCTGACTTTTGTTCAACATACACACTGGTGGACATGTATGGTCTCAATGGACGGACTTATCTCAGAATTCTCCCTTTGTATCCAGTCGAGGCTGTGTCTGAAAGGTATAAGAATATGAAACCATTCATCACCAATAAGGACCAAAAGAAGAGCTCCGCTGAAGACAGAACTAACAGGCGACGGAGTTCACGTGCACAAGGGGTAACCAGCTGTGTGAGAAGATGGATTTGAGGCCATACTGGTTCTGTCTCCTATACTCCATTTGTGCATGGAGCTGTGAACGTACTGACTGTCCTAGCCTCTCCACAACCTAATGTAACACAGAATCATCATCAATTATTCCGTTAACACCCATGGCCTTTGAAACAAATGGACCATCTGATGTAACACGGAATCATCCGTTAATCAATTCGTTCACAATCATAGCCTTTGAGAAAAAACGGATCATTTTTGTTCTTTGTAGATCTGTTCAGTTATTTGTCTTCACGTACTTTGTCATTTTTTTTTTCTTTTAAGATATATTTATAAAATTTGCAAAGTTTCTTTGTCATGTTGTGGATAAATGAGTTCAAAGACTCTTTCGAAATGCAGGAGTCAAACCATATACTTATGTTTCTCCCTAATGATATGTTCATCAGCTAGTTATACATTGTCCCGCGGACTATTGTTTTTTAAAGATGGATTTCGTTTTTTACAATTTTCTTCAGATGCATGCAGATTTTTTTTTTTTTTTTTGATTAGGATCAATTCATTCATTGCAGTTTCTTTATATCTCACAGTTGATCATTTTCATAGACTATTTATTTTTATGATTCTTCATACGCTTAGGAGTAATTATACTTTTAGTCCATTCATGTGTAGGCATGATTCAACATATGCTTGAACAATGTACATCTGGTCGTATGATTTGTACGTCTCACCATTTTTTGAGTGAAATGAAATGTGTGTTTGTGTATGTGTATGTGTATATGTGTGTGTGTGTTGGGGGGGGTGGTGATTGGGATAGGGAGAAGTAAGATAAGTGTTTTATCAACGCCAGTTAGCGAACTCGGAAGACAACGTAGCTGCATGTTCAGGAGCGCACACACACACACACACACACACACACACACACACACATAGACACCCCAGAGAGAGAGAGAGACTCCCAGAGAGAGAGAGAGAGAGAGAGAGAGAGAGAGAGAGAGAGAGTTTCATCCAGTCCTGATACACAGTGCAAGATCCTTGTTCCCGCCAGTGCAATCTGTCAGTTGTGAAGAGGAACATATCACGTGGGCCTCTTTGTTGGCCACTGACAGTGCCAGGTCATGGCCTGTGCTCCACTCATCCCTTTGTGCCTTTCTTGCCTCTGTGTGAATCATCTGTACAAAAGAGGTAGGGGGAGGGGAGGGGAGGCGAGTGCGAGTTGCATTTGTGTATTTGTGTTTGTAGAAATAGATGGTTGTGAAGCTGAAGCGCACATCTGGAGGGTTTTATGTGGGTGTGTGTGTGTATCTGTCTCTGTGTCTGTCTGTCTGTCTGTCTGTCCATCTGTCTGTCTGTCTGTCTCTCTCTCTCTCTCTCTCTCTCTCTCTCTCTCTCTCTCACACACACACACACACACACACACACACACACACACACACACACACACACACACACACACACACCCAAATCCCTCTCCACCACGTTTTCATGGTATGGGTGGCAACCGATGCGTGCATGTTGCACTCTAGACCCCAGTTCATCATGTCATGAAAGAGGCTGTTGCTTCTACCATCACTTGGGAACTGGTGGAGGGGGAGGGAGAGGAGAGGACAATAAACTGCTCCATGAGGGCCTCCAATCACGGACCTTCTTTCGCTTTTAACCAAGTACAATATCCAGCAGGGCCACCCATTCATGTGAAGAGTAGGTTGGTCAGACCAGCTGACTGGCAGACTAAGGTCACAGTCTTTGTCTTGTTGTAGACGTCGAAGGAGCTTTCATAGGCAGCAGCACGACAGCACTCTTTGTACAACAGACTGGCTCTAGAATTCCCTGGGGACTTTACTTGAACTTTGCTGCTCTGTCTTGGCATTCCCTTCGGTGACAGACCTCACACACACACACACACAAATCTACTTGCAAAGTGAGGCGTCTGCAGGCGGAAATCTAATCAAATTTTAAAAAAAATATTGCTAACATTCCACACAAAAGCGTTGAGAAACTAATCACAAGACAAAACATGACGCATATCGACCTGTTGAGTCTTCTTCAGGCAACATACACAACACTCAGGACAACGAAATTGAAAGAGCAATCACTCATCTTCATCCAATTCAGCGCAAGTTGGTCGTTGATGAAGATTATTCTGGCACTAATTGCCTTGTCCCACATTGTCTTGATTTCTTCTGTAGTTGTTTTGCTTTGTGATTATGCTGTCCCTGCTCTTTGTTTATGAATTTGTTTGTCAAAAGAATTAATTTTGATTAAATGACAGTTTTCATATGGTCTTTGTGGTCGACTGAGCTGAAAGCAACATGAAAAGATTTGAAAGCGAAATTATTTTTCTTTGTTATTATATTGTCCCATGTTTTGTTTCATAGTGTGCTTCATTTGCTTCAATATATAACGTTCTATGTAGTTTTGTTTTCCTGTATACTTGCACTTCTTTGTGATTGTGTTGTATCGTATTGTTTCCTTGTGCATTTGTTTTGCTTCGTATTCTGGTGCCTGTGTTTTGTTTCATTGTGTGCTTATTTCGCTTAATGTTTAACTCAGTCCCATGTTTTGTTTCATTGCGTCTTAATTGTGCTGTCCCACTTTGTCTTGTTTCGTTGGGTTCTTGGTTTGTTTGTCTTTATGTTGTCTTGTTCTTTTTGTGTACTTGTTCTACTCGTGATTATGCCGTCTGTGTTTTGTTTTGTTGTGTACTGGCTTTGTTTTGTGGAACTGTGTAGTTTCCTGTGCAGTGTCGTGCCATGTGTCTTTGACCTGCAGCAACATACTCACTCACGTGAACGATGTATCAGCATTTGGATGTTGAACTCGTCAGATGATCAGTCGGACCGGGACAACGACAACAGCGAAACGTTGATTACGTGTACTAAATACGTGTGGTAGCATTTATATGTTTAATACAACTGCTTCCATCACTCAATGGCAACAATGACAGCCAAACAGTGATCACGTGTACTAGATATGTGTGGTAGCATTCACATGTTTGAAACGACAACTGCATCGATCACTCAATGGCAGCAATGACAGCCAGGAGTTAATCACGTGCACGCAAGCCTTGTGCCTCCCACATGACTGGGGGAAACGTAGTCCAATGTATCAAGAACCCAGCTGGGAATCCAGCGACCATGGGTCCGTCTCGTGTTTCACTAAAATGTTTACCAGTCAAATGTGTAGCTTCAGAGAAGCGAGGCACTTTTTTTCCCTATAAAGCAAGCATGTTTGACATGGTGAAAATCTAACAGTTAGAATCTTAAACTTGCAGTGAACCTTAGTGTGGTCTCTCATTCGGTCACGTTTATGGTGTGCACTTTGTGGATACTTCCAAGCTAACTGAAGATAATGATGGAGGGCACGTCTACATTTCTTGTCTTAACAGCTTTGGGACAGAAAGATTATAAACTTATCCATGTTCAGCTTATGCAATGTGTCATCATTATTCTCCTGTAGATGGCCTTCTTCAGGACAACTCTTACCGCATCTTTTATATGATAACGTCCACATGATAACCAGCACTAGATGACGTCATTTTCACTGTGCCCAAAACGAACGTTTTTGTTTTTCTGGAAACGGCAAAAAAACCCCAATATTAAGTTTCGAAATTCTGCTCTGAACTTGCTGCCAGTTAAACAATACAGGTAGAAGTTGACGGCACTGTTGGAGTAGGCCAGGACATTGCTGACTGCAAGAAAAACGTGGGTTTGTCCATACTCAATCGGGTCATCAGAATCAACATAATGGTACGTGAGATCATGTACTTGGAGGGGTGCTGTTAGGACAAAAAAAAGCAGTGGATGTAGCAATCAGGTGACAGTCAGTGAAGATACTTTCCGTGCCCCAGATTCCCGGCTGGTTTGTTGCATAGTAAGCTGTTTGCTCGTTCTGACCGATCTGACTAGTGACCAGAGGAGAGCACTGTTGCTGACTGCCAGCACCGTGAAAGGTACAAAAACAACGTTCAGTCATAGCTATCCAATCCCAAACCGTGTCGATAAACCATTGGTACATTTCTGATACAGCTTGATGACAGCATCTGCCAAAACAAAGGCTCATATTAACATCATATCCGTAGAGAGAGTGACAGTTGATTAGGGCGATGGCTACTACCGTTACACCTGCAGCAGCTCGCGACATTCTTTTCGTCCACACAGCATTGACACGATGTGGCCACAGCACAGAAGCTGCCCTGAGCATGGTCAGTGCCACAAGCATCCACGCGGATAAAGGTTTTGTCATGAATGACATCATCGTAGTCATCTTACACAGCCAGGAATTCAGCTTATGAAAGTAGGGCACACAAAAATTCTCTATGGAGCAAGACATTTAAAGGGCCAACAATCAACAGCACCTGGTCAGACCAGGCCAGAACTTGGAAGAAAACACCTGACGTGGACGCAGGAAGACGAAGCATGATCAGAATGGTCATGAAATTTCCGAAAATGCCAAACAGAAGCACGGTAGGATTCCCAATGGTCCAGATCAGGTCAATGGCTTTGGCATAAGGCCTGTAATGCTTAAGCCAAACACATCCCAGTATGAAGCGCCAGAACTTACCATCGTACTGTTCACTTTGACATTCATTGCAGGTGCTTAGCTTGGTTCAGGTATGTTATTGTGTTTGAATTTGTTATTCTTTGTGATTCAGCAATACTGTACTTTTCCAGTGTGAAAAATTGAGTACCTTTCGAAACACAACACACACACACACACACACACACACACACACACACACACACACACACACACACACACACACACACACACTTACACATTTGAACACGCGCCAACACACGCATGCATGTGCGTGCACCTATATGCACAGGCACACATCCGTATGCGCATATAAGCGCACGGGCATGCGCGCATACGTGTTTGCAGGAGCATACTCTCACAAGTCACAGATCACAAACGCACATACATTCGCACACACGCACACGCACACACACACACACACACACTTTATCATTAGGGTTTGGTTTGTTGTTCGGTTGGTTTGGGGGTTGAAAGAGTTGGTGTCTTTTTTTCGTCTAATATCACCAAGAGTGGATAGACGTTAAATTCAACACACACACACACACACACACACACACACACACACACACACACACACACACACACACACACACACACACTCGCACGCTCGCACCACATACACTGGCACACACGCACGTGGGCTCTTGCCCACGCAACCATGCGCACACACATGTACATCCACGTGTACTGTCACCACAACCATGCGCAGAAATTATGGTGGCACAATGTTAGGTAGGTACCATCAGCTTTAAATCGTGCGCAGTGTGTCTTCAAACTTAGCAGATGTGGTGTAGCGTATATGGACTAGTCCGCACGCCGTAACATCTCCTTGATGAAGCTGAAACTTCCATTTCTGATGATTCCTATCGCTAATTCATTTATGAAGAAAGAAAACGGCATTGAACTGGCAACATGACCTAGCTTTACCCTCATGTACCGATTACGTAGTCTGTCAAATTTGCACCAGAACGCATTCTAGCTGTGATTGTAATATAAAGCTATGAATACATTGAGAGGCCATCCTTACATGCTGTTTTAACAAGAACAGAACGCAGTAGGTTTCTTTCTACGGAGCCAAAAGCTCTCTGAAAGTCAGTAAAGGTAGTATACAGTTTACAGTTACAGTTGTGTTGGTATTAAAGCTAATAATGTGTACATGTGGGCAATGGTTGAGTAGCCTTTTCCGAACACTGCTTTATATTCCCAGGCAATGTTACACAGCTCAGTTCATTGTTAAATCTTATTTTTACCATAGAACAATACAATTTACTGCTTGTGCAGCATTATGATATCCTGCTGTGCAACCAGAATCCTCAACATCGACATTTTAGATAAAGGTTACATATTGCTTTCTGTCCAATTATCTGAGATTATTTTCCTTATCAAACAAAGTATTAAATGCTTTAACAGAGAAGTCAGCAACTGGATCCCGGTGTTTTTTTTTTTCTTCTTTCGATTATTTCCTTATCAAACAAGCATTAAATGCTTTAACAGAGAAGTCAGCAACTGGATCTCCGGAGTTGTTTTTTTTTCCTTTCCTTTTTCTTTGTTTGTTGTCCCATGAAGACCAGTGGATTTGCCGTTCTTTATTGCCTTACTGTTGGCAATAATTCTCTAGTTATTTGTTGTTGGTAATGCAGTCATGGAAGACAATGCTTGATGCGCCAGGTGAAGTTTCTCCTAGGGTTGTGAACAGCGCCTGGTGTGGCTGTGCAACCCAATTCTGAAGAAATAGTCTCTGTTGCAGTTGGTGCAGACGAAGCAGGACGACTGGGAAGAAAAAGATGCTGTTCGCTGTTTGTGGCGTGCTCGTTTCTCCCGCTGCCTGCTGGATTCTCTCCTCCTCCGCTTGTCTGATTCCTCTCTGCACCACTTGATGCCAGCAGTCGCGGTCGTCAACAGCTATTTCCCAGGCATCAGGGTCAATGTTGCACACTTTCATGTCACGTTTGCACACATCCTTGAACCTGAGAGTGGGGCATCCTGTGCGTCTGGTACCAGTGGAAAGTTTGGCCGTAGAGTAGGTCCTTGGGAATATACTCATCTTCCATGCGCCTTACGTGCCCGAGCCAGCGTAGACGTCTCTGACTCGGCATGGCGAATATGCTTGGGATTCCAGCCCTGGCCAGATGATGTCGTTGTGTGGTACTCGGTCCTGGCAGGTGATGTCCAGAATGCGTTTCAGGCCTCGCGTAGGTATTCCATGTCTCACTACCATACAGGAGAGAGCTGAGGACGCAGGCCTGATAGACACGCATCTTGGTATTGTCTGTGAGGTTCGTGTTGCCCCACACCCTTCTGGACAGCTTGGCCAAGGTTACTGCAGCTTTTCCTATCTGAAAGTTGATATCTGTCAAGTGACAGACTGGTAGAGAGATGGTCGACCCAAGTGACGTGAAGTCCTCTGTCACTTCCAGGGTGTAGTCGTTGATGCTGATAGAGGGTGCGTGGCTTGCATCCTGTACGCTGACGTTGGTCTTCTTCAGACTGATTGTGAGTACCAATTCTTTGCATGCATCAGAAACCTGTCCACGAGTCTCTGCAGGGCCTGTTCAGTGTGTCAGGCAAATGCTGCATCGTCAGCAAAGAGCATCTCTCTGGTGAGGATCTGGGACACCGTGGTTTTGGCTCTCAAGTGGGCGAGGTTGAACAGCTTTCCATCAGAGTGTGTGTGCAGGTAGATTCCATCTTGCGAGGAGCTGAAAGCGTACTTCAGAAGCATGGAGAAAAAGATACCGAAAAGTGTCGGCGCAAGCATACAGCCCTGTTTTACTCCGCTTGTCATGGAGAAGGGTTCTGAGCAAGACCTATATAACTGTGCTCTTCATGTCCTCGTGGAAGGAAACCACCATGCTGCACAGCTGAGGAGGACAGCCGATCTTCTCCAGAAGACAGGAAGAGGCCATTTCTGCTTATAAGGCCGGAAACCTTCGTTAGATCGATGAATGCCAGATACAGTGGCTTGCCCTGCTCTCTGCACTTCCGAAGCTGGCACACTGAGAAAATCATGTCAGTAGTTGACCAGCCTGCCCTGAAGCCACACTGGGATTCTGGGTATACTCGAACAGCCAGTGTCAGGAGCCTGGTGAAGAGAATGCGAGGGAATATATTCCCGACTATGCTCAGGAGGGATATCCCTCTGTAGTTGTTTGCAGTCACTGCGGTCACCTTTGTTTCTTATAGAGAGTCACAATGAAGGCATCACGCATGTCTTGGGGGACTGCAATTTCCCTCCAGCACAGACAAAGCAGGTCGTACAGGGGCTGCAGCAGCGCTGACTTCCCACACTTGATCACTTCAGGTGGAATGCCGTCACTTCCTGGTGCTTTTCCACTGGGGAGCATGTCGATGGCTTTGCCGAGTTCCTCAAGCGTAGGCAACTGGTCCAGCTCTTCCATCACAAGCAGATCATCGATGGCGTCAAGGGCAGCGTCAGTGACTACTCTTTCCCTGGAGTAGAGCTCTGAGTAATGTTCGAGCCATCACTTCATTTTGTTGATCACAGTTGGTGATTGTCGCGCCTGTTGAAGACCAGAGGAGCAGTTTTCTTCACTTCTGGTCCAACTGCCTTCTTGATCCCATCAAACATACCATGAACATTTCCGCAGTCGGCTGAACGCTGGATGTCCTCGCACAGTTGCAGCCAGTAGTCACTGGCACATCGTCTTGTGACCCTCGGTGCGTTGCTCCGTGCAGTTCTTAATGCTGCGAGCGTCTTCTCACTGCGGGATTTCTTGTTTGCCAGAAGAGTGTTACGCTTGGCTTCAATGACTGGGTTCCATTTCAGAGAGGTTGGCATCAAACCAGTCCTGGTTCTTCCTTACTCTCTTGCTGAAGACTGAGATGGTGGCATCGTAGACAGCATCTCTGATGGTGTTCCACCTTGTCGTGGCATCATGTTCTTGCAAGTCTTGGAGTATCTCTTCGACGGCAGCTACAAATTCTCGTCTGCGATCAGGGTTTCCTGTTCTTGCTACGTTGATGCAGGGATGACCTTTTGCTTTGAGAGGTGCAACTTGCGTGGCTGTATCCTCACTGTGCTGCACATGAGGGCATGATCAGTGTCGCAGTCGGCGCTGTGGTAGCTTCTCGTTGCCAGGACAGTGTTCACAGCTGAGCGTCTCATGACCACAATGTCCAGTTGGTGCCAGCGATGAGCCCTTGGGTGTTTTCAGGACACTTTGTGTTGGGGCTTGGACTGGAAGAAGGTGTTAGTGGCACACAGGCTGTGGTATGAGCACAGCTCCAGCAACCTCTGTTCATTGTCGTTCAACTTTCTGACGCCATGGTGACCGGATCCAACCCGGGCGTTGAAGTCGCCAAGAAGGAACAACGGCTCCAATTTCGGTACCCTGCCGACCTGGGAGTCAAGCTCGTCGTAGAGAAATGGTCTTTGATGTATTCTGACTACTCAGAGTAGAAAGCCTGAAGAGGATAACTGATTTCTTAGACCAAAAGACTAATAATCTGGAAGGCCGTTTAAAACGGAATAACCTGATTTTTTGTGGCTTGAAGCATATTGTCCCTAATTACTGAATGCTGAGATCGTGAAGTCTGGTGCCGGACGTCCCGCTCACTAGAGGAAAGTGATGTGCAACTCAATCACCTCTCCTTTCCAGGTGTAGTAATCGCCGCATAATTATTTGACGGTTCATGGAAACGTAATTCACCAGGCCATCGTTAATTATATGAATTTCTTCGTTTTGTACATTTGTTTCAAGCAAGTGTTTAAGTGCTTATACCAATCATTGAATTTTATGTTCTCACGTGGTTGTTTTCTTGTAGAAGAAATGTTATGCAAGTTTTTCCCAAAACTCCCATTGATCACTTATAGAACCAGTCAAGGTCCTTATGGCATGTTGCTATGTTTTTGTTTCTTTAATTTCAGAAGACTCTTATACTCTATTCTAGCTATGCAGCAAGCGCCATGATCATAACTATCTTCATCTACCGAAATGTTTCAGCAATCCTTAAGTTTTCGATTTAGTTGATATACATTCTTTGTCACACACAAGTCGCTTTATTCAGTATTTTTTTTCAAACAGATTTGTCTCTTTCCTTGCAATCACCTAAAGTTTTATTATATGTAACAAAACGTTCATGGCTATATTGCCGTCACGATATGAATAGCAGTGTCGAGAGATGAACAACACTCCATCTGAACGCATTGTATTGACATAAGTATGATCAAAATACGGATTCCACGCGAACTTTTTAATAACCTCATTTTGCTTTTTAATGCTCAGA
Source organism: Conus betulinus (assembly GCA_016801955.1). Lineage (NCBI taxonomy): Eukaryota > Metazoa > Mollusca > Gastropoda > Neogastropoda > Conidae > Conus > Conus betulinus. Next base: position 53,266 of record JADBJO010004379.1, on the reverse strand, counting down.
GACATAGAATTAAGATTCAGCAATTCAAATTGAAAGTTGACTGGTAAATCGTCAGATTCCAATCTTTCTGACATGAATAAACTGCAGGAAAATAAAACAACTGAAAATAATTCTCTAGAAATCAGAAAAAAAAAAAAAAAACCATTAATATTCTAGTGTGAGAACATGAAACATGTTACATTTTTTTGTTTTATCTCTTTCATGATACGACAACGGTTAGTTTCTCATATTAGCCAAAACAGTAAGAAGAATAGTCATCTTTTTTGTTGTTCGTTTGGACATTCTGCTACTGTTATCCTCTGTAACACCATGTGGAAGAATTTATCCCTGTTCTACATCGAAACCATCCCTACTTTGGTGGTGTCATAATCACAAGACGCAAAACATTGCAGATTTTCACTTTCATGCATAGACACTAAACTAGATTAAAAACGAAATAACACGTGAAAACTAAATATTCAAAACATTTCACTCACAGTGTACAAAATGTGCAAACCAAGGTGTCAACACAGACCCCATGTTTATTCTGTCCAAGGTATCACTGATTCTGACAGGGTCACTGTCACCGTTGCACACTGCCTGTTGTGCATGGCAGTCCTGTCTACACTGGCTGAACGACACTGGTGTCACTGGAGGGCAGCCTCCCCCTTCAACAGTTTCCTTGAGGTTTTTTTTTTTCTTTTTTTTTTTGTTGTTGTTGTTTTTTTTTGTTTTTTTTTTTTTTTTTTGTCTATCACTTTCGTCAATGCCATGCTTAGCAAGTAGGTTGTCAAAGACCCTGGTCACACGTTTTCCTTCACTCTTGGCTTTCTTTTGATGAAGGGTTATTTTCCTTGAAAAAAAGTTCTCACCTATAAACACTTGATTCCTCTTCAGTTCGTATCTTGCTTTCAAGTTCTTTGTTATGTACGTGCAACAAGCGATCACCAGTGAGTTACTCTTAGAATTCAGGTGGTGGACTCGATCAAAATGGAAGTCTCCAGTAGGATCCAGCTTGCCCACATGCAAGTCATAGACAACGTTTTCACACTTCTTGGCTCAAGGATCCCAACTCTCTCTAAAGGTTTGACGCGTCTATTACGTCAATCCTTCCCGTCGTCTTGCAAGTCAATCAGCCTTCGTCTTTAAGAACTGGAGCATGGACATTGGATCCAATTTTAAGGATGCTTGGAGAGAGAGAGAGAGAGAGAGAGAGAGAGAGAGAGAGAGAGAGAGGAGAGAGAGAGAGGAGAGAGAGAGAGAGAGTTAAAACTTGAATGTTAAATGGTGCAGCCTGTAATGCAGAAAATTCATATCCCGATCATTTTCCCGCCACGCGTACAAATCAATTATTTGGCTCTTAGATCAATTTTCTTGACCCATAAATGAGAAAAAGGTAAACTCTGCTTGCAATGGAAAGACAGGCTCATTTTTACTACAGTGGAAAAGTATATGTTCATTAGAAATTGTGTCCTGATCTTTTTTTTTTTTTTTCCCGGAACTGATCTATTGCATCCAAATGTTGATCACGTGCAGGTAGGTCTGCTGTCACCCACACGTCTGATGAACACGTGACTAAGTGGATAAAGCAATTGGCTGAGAAGCCAGAGAATCACAGAGTACCTGGATCGTTTCTCGCACTGGGAGATCCCTCACACCCCTCTTTCTTTTCGTTAGACCCAAAGTGTTGGCCTGTCCTCTTTTTTAGGTATTAGTAAAGTGAATAGTGTTTTTCCTTAAAAAGAGAACATACCATCTGTTTATATTGTATTGAAACTAAAATCATCGTCAAGAGTTTTAATTCGGTAAAGGTAATCTGACCCAAGTGAAGTAAATCAGAAAGGAACGCTTTTTATGAGTCAGTGTAAAGAATCAATGGTGTGTGTGTGTGTGTGTGGTGTGTGTGTGTGTGTGTGTGTGTGTGTGTGTGTGTGTGTGTGTTTCATTTAACGTCTATCCATTATTCGTTGTATCAGTCAATAAAAAGATGAAGGTGTACGGAGTAATTGCGAGCGTGCACGTAATGTGTACATATGTACAATGTATGGATGCATGGGTGCGCGTGCACGCATATGGGTGTGTGTGTGTGTGTGTGTGTGTGTGTGTGTGTGTGTGTGTGTGTGTGTGTGTGTGTGTGAGCGAGTGGTGGAGGTGTAAAGTGTGTGAATATTTTACATAAGTCAGAAGTGAAGATTAATATAAAACAAAATAATTATAACCACAACTAACTACTAATCAATTAAAGTCAAGACGCATTAAAGTAGAGTTTTTTTTTATCCTTGCTCCCCCCCCCCCTGCTCCCCCCCCCCCCCATCCCCGTCATATTTTATCCACCCACCCCTCTTTCTTTTTCTTCCCCCGCAAATAAAGTTGATAGAAATATTATAAGTATTTTCCAATAGGGGTGCGTTCTAAGTGTACAAAAAATTCATACGTTAAAGCTGGAGACTCAAAAAATAGCCTGCACAGTATTTTGCTTCAATACTAGAATTTATTTTTTTCATATTGCTGCATGAAACAATATGATCTGGAGTATTTTGTTTTCCACATATGCAAAACTACGTTTTTTTTTCTTTTTTTTTTTTTTTAAATGCATTACGTTTCCACCTGTACATTAACGAGAGCGATTTTCTATCAAAGTTAAAATTCGCTTTCATTCTTTTAATATCAAACTGTTCTTTACTGACGTGATCTACAATGCTATTTTCGAAAGCATTCCAGGTATGCGACTTAACTAAGTTACACTCGTTCATGTACCGATAAGGGGACGGAAATCAAACAATTCTGAATCCAAAGCGTTTGGGATCCACGTTTAGCTTCCTGTTACTTTTTTCATTATAATGAAAAGGAACAATGTGAGGAAATCCAACAAAAAGCTACGTGCGTTCTCTTGCAAATAGTGTGTGCATCATACAACTTATCTGCATGACCATTTCAGGTCTTGTGTGCAATGAAAAAAAACTTTTAATGCCTACAGAACTGATTTAGAATCAACAAAAACCGAATTTGAAATATTCTTTTTGGAAAGTTTAAAAGGTAATTTAAAGCCATGAGTATCGCTGTTAATTTGCTGTAAATAATCGAATTTGTTAATCCCATATAAAATGATTTCTCTACTCTAGTGTTATTAAGAAATGCCCAATCTGAGTCGTATCATGGCTGGAAACCGCCTGTGATAGTTGTCAAAGATCTGAATGTTCTTTTGCCAAATGACATTTGATACAGCTTGCTAATATGCTGCTTTCATCTTCTTTATGGTATGACAATATCAAAAGTTGCTGTGTACGCTCCCATGCAAGTATAGCAGAAAATACCGGTCTAA
>JADBJO010004379.1:30000-45000 GCA_016801955.1 Conus betulinus | reverse complement strand
CTAAGAGAACGTTGCGCAATAAAATTAATATCAATTAATGTCCTGCTACCTTTGGTTTTGCTCGTGTCCAGTTTCACAAGCTAAACAATATGATATTATGGTGACGGTCTGATTTCCAGTCAAAACAAAATTAGTGTATTGTAACACAACTGCAGGAGTTTAAAGGGAGACATTATAGCACAGTGTAATCACTGAATAGAAGAAAGAAGGAAGAGAACGGGAAAGGAAAGGGAAAAAGCAGTGGAACGCAAAGGACATTCCCAAATGTAAAAAAAAATAATAATAAAAAATAAAAAAAAATCTGGCGAATTTAAAATTTGCTTCCAAATAACAATTTGCATTATTCTGCAACTCATTTTAATATGATGGAAGTGAGTTACAATACAAAAAGTGTCTGTCTGCATAATTTTCTAATCAAACACAGGATTTCGTTACACAGATATAAGCAAAGTTGGCTCTCTTCTCTCAACACTCCTTATTCATTCTTGTAATATAAGATACCTTGAAAATCTGAATATAATGAAGCAAGGAAAAGATACACAGAAAGATACGCATTGCTACTAATACATGCTGGAATACATTGTACACTGACTGATAAACCAGTTAATTCAGTATTTGTAAACCACGTTGTAGTGCTAGTGCATACTACCTTACTGATTCTGAACGTGTTTCAGGAAATGCAACCCAAGTAGATTACACTCATCCTGCATATGGTTCACGTGAACCATACTCCAAACTTACAATCAGAGTTAGGTACATCAGAAAACAAAATTTCTTTGCTGTTTGTTTTATTTTGTTTTGTTTTTGTATTGTACTAACACATTTTAAATGTTAATCTTTGTGTAATCTGTATGTAAAAGACGTGCATTTTGATTTTCTCCAGTTTCATTAAAACTGTTCGGCAATGCTGGCTTTATGAATTTTAGCACATGTAACACGTATGTTTGCGTCATGCATTGCTTTTAAGAACTGGAAAAAAAGTTTCCTTTCTATTTGTTACGGAATTTGTTAGTGTAAAGCTTGCATTTGGTAAATGAAATCGTTTACTTCATCAGAAAACACATCCACCAGCATTTCTTGCAAACGACCTGCAACATCAAGTGGCCAGACAAGACGCCCAGCTTTGAAGTTCTGGCCAACTGTGGATTTCCCAGCGTCGAGAGTTCACTCATTAAACAGTCCTCGGCGAAGTGCAGCGCGTGTCACTGGCATGAAGGACAGCAGGATTCCTCGTATTCTCCTGCACTGCCAGCTGAAGCCGGTGGTGGTAGACAACTTTTCATTTACAGAGTTATTCTGGAGGCAACCCTGAGAGCTGCAGTGTGGGCCCATCATCACCATCATCATCATCATCGCCTATTACCCGTCCTAGGGTACAGGCCGCCAACCAAGGACTGCCAGACATCTATGTCCTGGGCTCTTTTCTCCAGCCGATTCCAAGTTCTCCCCTTATTCCTGATGTCTGCTTCCAGGTCCCTGCACCAGGTGTTCCTTGGCAGACCTCTTTTTCGTTTTACTTAGGGGTTCCATGTTAGGGCTTGTCTGGTGGTGTTGCTTGCAGGCTTCTGCAGCGTATGTCCAATCCAGCCCCTACGTAGTTTCTTGATTTCCTGTTCTTTAGGCAGCTGGTTTGTTCTGTACCAGAGCTCGTTGTTGTTGATGGTGTCTGGCCATCAGATGCGGAGAATCTTGCGCGGGTAGTTGTTGATGAACACCTGCACTTTCTTGATGATGCCAACTGTAGTTCACCACGTTTCCGCTCCATACAATAGAACTGCTTTGATGTTAGTATTGAAGTTCGCGCAGTTGCTAAGGTCGCCATTCTTCGGAATCTTGATAAGGTATCCCTCTTTCCAGTCTGCTGGCACTTGTTCCTCTTCCCAGATCTTCTTGAAGAGAGGCCAGCGCATCTCTACTGTGGTCGCTATGTCTGTCTTCAGCGCCTCTGCGGGGATGTCGTCAGGTCCTGCCGCCTTTCCGTTCTTCAACTGTTTGATGGCCTTCCCAATTTCTTCTTTGGTTGGTGCCCCACAGTCTGTGGGCAGGAATGAGTCAGCCTCTTCTATGTCTGAAGGGTTCTCTGGCGACGGCTGTTCAAAAGCTCTTCGAAGTGCTCAGCCCATCTGTTCTTCTGCTGCTCTTCTCCTGTCAGTTACCTTCCCTCTCTTTTATTGGTCGTTCTGACCTCATATACTTTCCTGCCAGCTTCTTGGTGGTGTCGTACAGTCCTTTCATGTTTTTCCCGTTTTGCTGCTTGTTTGGCTTCTGTTGCTAGGTCATCTACATATTTCCTCTTGTCTGTTCTGATGCTCTTTTTTGCTTGTTTGTTTGCTTCAGTGTGTTCTTGTGCTTTGGCCTTCTCTGCTCTTGTCCGGCTGTTGTTGATTGCCGCTTTCGTCTCTTTCCTCTATTGGATCTTGCATAGGCTGTCTGCCGAGATCCATTCCTTGTGATGGTGCTTATTGTGGCCAAGCACTTCCTGGCATGTTGATGTCACTGCCTCCTTCATCTCCTCCACCTGTCCTCTGGTGTACCGTCTTCCTCTTCCAGTAGTTCTTGCAGTACTTGAAACTTGTTGCCAAGGGTTGTTCTATATTCTTGGATCTTGTTGGTATCTCTCAGGACAGCTGTGTTGTACTTGTGTCGTACTGCATGTGCCGTCATCCCATTCCTCTTTAACTTCAACTGAAACCTGGCCACAACGAGGTGGTGGTCTGAAGCCACGTCTGCTCCTCTCTTTGCCCTCACACCCTGCATGGATCTTCTGAATTTCTTATTGATGCAGATGTGGTCAATCTGGTTTTCTGTTGTGTGGTCTGGCGAGACCCAGGTGGCCTTGTGGATGTTCTTATGGGGGAAAACGCCACCACCGATGACAAAGTGTTGAGTGCACATAGGTCTGCCAGTCGTTTACTGTTCCATGGCTTGCCATGATGGTCTCATACCCAGTGTCGTCCTTTCCGATCTTGCTGTTAAAGTCCCCCATCTGGATGGTGATATCTTTCTCTGGGTGTTTTTTTCTATAATGGACTGCAGTCTATCGTAGAACTGGCCCTTATCAGTTTCCTCACTGTCATTTGTATTACATTCATGTTGATTTTCTTCTTCTTAGCTCTGAAGGATGCCGTGATGAATCTTGGGCCATGAGCTTATCACCCAATAAACGCTCTCTGAGCTGTTTTAGACAACATCAATGCGACTCCTTGAGTATAGGGAGCATTGTCCCATCCTCTTTATGTCCTGAGTACAGCAGCATCTCTCCCGAAGTCAATCGTTTCTGTCCAGACTGTGTCCAGTGGGTTTCACTGACTCCAAGCAGGGTTAGATTGTAGTTCTTCACTTTTGACGCTACTAGGAATGTCTTTCCTGTCTCATACATGGTCCTGATGTTCCGTGTTCCGATGTTGGCTGCCCTGGTTGAAAGAAAGGCGGTCGGCCTTGTGGCTGGTCTGAGATTTCAGGCTTTCACCACATATATCTTCTTGTCGAAGACCCATCCCTTCCCAGAGCTGAAGTGTCGATTTCATCTTTGGTTGGCGTTTTTGTAGCTGTGGTTTATTTTACGGGGTAGGGTAGCTGGCCTCACGCCCAGCGCGCCTCCTTTATCTGGGGCTGATTCCCAGAAAGGTCTCCTGGTGGAGTTGCAGTTTGGGCACACTAAACTGTGAACACACTGTTCTTGATAGACCCTTGCTGGAGACTTCCGGGCTGCCACAGCACAAAGATTTTAGGGATGAACAAAAGCGGTGCTTTTCAGGTAAAGAGAAACAGAAGGAGGTAGCGTCTCCACCCCACCCCCCCCCCCCCACCACCACCACTCCCACCCCTCACCTAGCAGAAAATCCTTCCTCCCTCTCTGCAATGTCTTGGGCCGACCATGTGCCTTAGAGACAGGCTTCCATCCCCACAGGACACGCTCTAGTCCATGAACTGCTCGCCTACTCCTCTGTCAAACCAAACAGCGCTCAGCATGACGTAATTCTTTCATATGCACTGATAGTATGGTGTGTATGACATTGATGTTCAGGGATCGTGTAGTACGACACTCTGTTGATGTTGATGTGCGTGCGTGTGCGCGCGCATGTGATAAGGGTGGGAATGGAGGGACAGATGTGGGGTGTTTGGAGTCCAGGTGGCGAGGGGTGAGGTGGTGACGGTCCGTGTTTTTTAGATAAAAAAAAATCCACCTATGAACAAACATCACCACTCCAGTCAACCACACGAACGTTTCAACGAGACAGCGTCCTCAATGTTTCTCCACAAAGGCTGGATTATAAAGAAGGTACGACTCCCTGACGTAATCTGTCTTTGACGTCAGTTTCCTGCCGAGCTGTTGCCCCGCTGACGTCGCAGTTGCGGCGGTGGTGTGGTGGAGATTCCCCGAGCCTCTGACCATGAGGTTCCTCGCCAGTTGATGACGTACACCTCAAAGCAGCCCCCCTCCCCCCGCCCCGGCCCCCCCAGCACGTCACAGCACGTGGGCAGCACGCCTTTCCTGAAGCAAAGGTCCATCAGCCACGACACACCAGCCAGACAGAGCATGGAGGCCAGGAAGGCGATCCCCCGGATCGGAAACACCTGAGTTCTGGCTCCTCGTCGTAGTAGTATGGGTAGCAGATCACCGCCAGCAGACCCACCGTCGGCTCCCACGCCAACCAGGAAGGCCGTCAGGGCGCTGTACGCGTGGGTGTGACGTAGGCAGAGGGATGACGTCATCTGGGACAGGAGGATGACGTAGACGATGTCGGCGGCGAGGACGTAGAGCCCCAGAAGGTCCTGACGAAAATGGCTAAAGCTGTGGCCTAGCTGTGGTCCTACCTCCTAAGAGCATGGTGGAAGCTCGCTGGATCCACAGAAGCTCTGTGTCAGAGGCCCGAAAACGTGAATGGGCTGTTTAGAAGTAGTTGGGGGTGGGGGGTTGTAGGTTCGAATCCGACCCCCCCCCCCCCCCCAAAAAAAAAAAAAAAAAAAAAAAAAACAAAAAAAAACAAACAAACAAACAAAACATGCACACACACACACACACACACACACACACACACACACACACACACACACACACACACACACACACACACACACACACACACACACACCTTTTTCCGTTATCTGGAGTCGTGTCATCTTCGCGGATACAAGTTGAATAATCTTATTCCTGAACATCATTCAAAAACATATCAAGACCCTTGTCTTGCCTTTCTTTTCTTTCTTTCCTTTTTCTTTTTCTTCTTTCTTTCTTTCTGTTTCTTCTCTTTTTTTCTTGGAGGGTGGATGCTGGGTGCTGGTGGTTTGAGGGATGTTTGTTTCAGCATCACATTGAGGACTGTTAGTGGTTTTGGGGACACACGATTGGTAAAAAAAAAACTGGTGACTTTTAGGACATATAGCCTTGAGGAAATATGGTAAACTTGATTTGGTGACCTAGAGAACATTTGTTGACCCTTAGGACATTTGGTAAACTTGGAGACATTAGGTAACTTCGAGGACATATGGTAACCCTGAGGACATTCGGTAACCTTGAGGACATTTGGTGACCTTGGTGACATGTGGTAACTTTGAGGACATTTGATAACCTTGACGACATCTGGTAACCTTGAGGATATTTGGTAATCTCTGGGAACATTTGGTAACCTTGAGAACTGAAACTTGAGGACACTTGGTGAACATGAGGTAATTACAGAAGAGTGGACATTTTGATGACTTCTTGGACACCTGGGGCCTTAAATTCAGTTGGTATATTTGAAGACACTTGATAACCTTGCAGACACTTGGTAACTTTGCAGACACTGCAGAACACTTGGTAACGTTGCAGTCAGTGCAGAACTTTGCAGTCATTTCAGAACACTAGGCAATTTTGCTATCACTGCAGAACACTTGTTAACTTTGCAGTCACTGCAGAATACTTGGTAACGTTGCAGTCAGTGTAGAAAACTTGGTAAACCTGTAGTCATGGCAAAACACTAGGCAACATCGCAGTCAGACTTGGTCACCTTGAAGACATTAAGCAACTTTACTGTCATTGCGAAACGCTAAATAATCTTGAAGCCACTTGGTAACCTCGCATTCATTGCAGAACACTCAGAAACCTTGCAGTCATTACAAAATACTTGGTAACCTAGAAAACTCCTGGTGACCTTGCAGTCACTGCAACCGAACACTCGGTAACCTTGCAATCAATGCAGAACACTAGGTAACCTTGCAGTCATTGCAGTACACTAGGTAATCTTGCAGTCATTGTAGAACACTAGGTAGCCTTGCAGTCATTGCAGAATACATGGTAACCTTGCAGTCATTGCAGAACACACGGTGACCTTGCAGTCATTGCAGAACACTCGGTAACCTTGCAGTCATTGCAGAACACTTGGTACCTCTGGAGTCATTGCAGAACACTTGGTAACCTTGCAGTCATTGCAGAACACTTGGTACATTGCAGAACACTTGGTCATTGCAGAACACTTGGTAACCTTGCAGTCATTGCAGAACACTTGGTAACCTTGCAGTCATTGCAGAACACTTGGTAACCTTGCAGTCATTGCAGAACACTTGGTACCTTTGGAGTCATTGTAGAACGCTCGGTAACCTTACATGCATTGTAGATCCCATGGTAACCTTGCAGTCATTGCAGTATACCCGGTGACCTTGCAGTCATTGTAGAACACTCAGTAACCTTGCAGTCATTGCAGAACACTTGGTAACCTTGCAGTCATAGCTGGAGATTAGGTAACCATGAAGACAGTTCGTAGTTTGATGTTATGTAAGAACGTATGGTGACCTTGAAGTCACTTGATCTTCTTGAGGACACCCGATCATGGTGAGTTGTACGTTTGGTAACCGTGAAGACGCAAGGTAATCGTTGGGACACTTTTGATCACTTGAGCTTGCTTGATAACCTTGTGGTCTCAAAAAAGACACTTGGTAATCTTGAGGCCACTTGGTAGCTTTGCGGTCACGTGAGGACGCTTGATCATCTGGAGGTCGCATGATAACCTTGTGGTCACTAACCGACATTGAAAACTCATGGTAACCTTAAATTTAGGTGGTACAGATGGGGTCATTGGATGACACAGGATAAACTCAAGAACACTGGGTAGGCTTGAGGTCACAACACTCTCTCACGATGACGTTGGACCTCCTTTACCCAAAGTTATGAAATCATCGTCTAGAGACCTTCGTTAATGAAAGTCGTTTAAAATGATACTGATGGTTATTTCTGATTTTTGTTTTCGCAGCCAAAATTGTGTGGTTGAAAAAAAGCAAAATGTGGACCGTGCCTGCCTAAGGGGAGAAGCCTTGAATTTTCTTTGCTTTTCGTTTGCGAGGATTTTTTTTTAATGTATGTCTCTGTTGCTGTTGTTGCGTTACTTTATTGGTCGTAATTGATTCTTGTTTTTAAGATTTTGTTTTTTGTTGTTTTGTTGTTTTGTCTGTTTTGAGAGGAGAGCACGAATAACAGAAGTGGTTCGTTCTCCGACATAGATGTTACTTTTTTGAGAAATCTTGACTGGTTTGGAAGAAGCGTGCATCGTGTTAGTCGTTTACTTTTTACAGCCAAACGTGCCTGCAGCGTAACATAATGATGTGGAGTACTGCATCATTCAAAATAGCAACAGTGCGCTTTGTATTTATCAGTTAAGCAAGCATTCGAATAAACTCATCAAGAAAAACTGTAAGAGAGAAAAATAGAAGAGCAAGAGCAAGAGCTTTCAGTGAATTATGAAGTGTCAGCAATATTAACTTCTCAACTCAGCAGTTTTCTATACCAAAAACACACAAGGAAGTGGACATTTGAAAAAAAAAATGTGTATAATTACTTTGGATGGGTACGATCGGTGGGGGGGGGGGGGGGGGGTATCATGGATATAACGAGAATGGTGAGGGGAAGGAAAGGGAAGGGGGAGGAGGGGGGGGGAGATAATACAATGGTTGGATCACTCACTCCAGATTAAAACCAAGGTTAAGCAGGATCGAGCGTATGATGAGCAGGTTGTGCCCTCTCTTGATCACATCCTCCCAGTCCACCTAGCTGTCAAAGGGCACCTGGCTCCCCTTCAGAGACTGGGCAGGTATGTAACGAAGGTGAGGAGGTAGGCAGCGTTGTCATCAGACTGGACTCCAGAGATGTTAATGTCTGTAACTCCTCGCTCCCTAACGAGTCACCTGTACCTTTTGAAACCCATGTTGTGACCCGTATCCATGGATAAGGATATCGCTGAGAGTTGTCGGACCCAATTTGAGTTGGTGTAGCAGTTACCACCCTTGTCTGTGGTTTCTTCGTCTGGCGAGGGAGAGTATACATTCTGAATGCTCTTCCAATCTTTCAGAGATGATTACTGTTTGGGTGGAAGGGGAAATAATCATGGCTGAGCCCGATTTCCGTTGTGTGTGTGAGTTTTTTTTATCTACTTTTTAACATTTAGTTTTCAAAGTTAATATGACGTGAATCTTAAAAGAAAAGAAGCTGATGGAGACAACAGATTGTTTGAACGTCATCTTTGTTTAAAAGAAAAGCTGCTATGCCGCTGAACGAAAGACATAAACAAATTACTAGAAAAACACGTCGCGTTTTGATCACTTTGTTCTTCTTCAGACAAGTCTAACAACATTCAAGACATTGAAAGGGAAGAACGACAATCACTTATCTCCTCAAATTGGGCGCAAAGTGGCAACATGTGTTTATCTTGTGATTCGTTTCTTTCGATCGGTAGCATATTAATTTTTCTGTTCAATTTGTTTGATTTCTGCTAGCAGTAACCTGACTTTGAAACTGTCATTTCTGTTTATTAATTCTCGCCTATCTTATGTTTTTGTTAAGTATATGATATTGGTATATGTTTTGACTATATGACTCGTCGAAATCTGTCAGCTGCTTTGTGATTGACAGGAAGATCCATGTGAAGTCCTATGTTGTCTTTGTCAAAAACTGTGGTTTGTTGTCTTTTGATCAACACACACTGATGGACATGTATGGTCTCAATGGACGAACGTATCTCAGAATTCTTCATTTGAAATCAGCAGAGGCTATATCTCAAAGGTATAAGAATATGAAAAAACAACTCATCACCAATAAGAACCAAAAGAAGTGCTCCACTGAAGACAGAACTAAAAGGCGACATAGTTCACGTGCACAAGGGGTAACCAGCTGTCTGAGAAGATGGGTTTGAGGCCATACTGGTTCTGTCTCCTATACTTTATTAGTGCGAGGAGCTGTAAACTTCCTGACTGTCCTAGCCTCTCTACATCCTGACGTAACACAGAATCATCAGTGAATTATTCTGTTTACACCCATGGCCTTTGAAACAAATGGGTCATCCGACTTAACTTGATTTTTTGTTGCTTCTTATGTGACACACCTTTGGTTGTTTTCTTTCAAAACTCAACATACTACGATGTTGCACACCAGCCTTTTTCTGGTATAGCATTCTTCTTAAAACCGAAAAGGCAGCGGAGCCAAATTACCACTTTCCGCGGTCACTGAGGAGAAACAATCAGGTTTCGAAATATTGGTATCTGACCAGGAGTTATATGTTAGTGAGCTTCCTTCCATTGGAGATGGTCTCCCACTTCGGGGACTATAAGCTTGCTGAAGGTTCATTTTGAGAAGCATTTATTATTCCCCATTCACCCACTCAAGCACATACTGTCAGTTAGGCAGAATCATATACCGCTGCATATATGAAGACTTATCACCCCCCCCTTTCTACAATCTGAGATATAAGAGCAAGCTTTGTTTATAATTCAATATTTCTTGCAGTCATTGCAACACCAAGCTGTTCTGTAAGTTGCTTGAATAGTGCTCAGTACTTATCCTTGTAATTTATTGTTTTATTGTAATTTAGTCCCTTGCGGATTCATTCCAAGAACTGGCCCTCAGCACTTGTGTCTTAAGAGGTTATCTTTTTATATTTTCTACTTTTCACAAGAAAATAATGTAGATTGTTTTGCTTTTTCATGATTTTCTTTTGCTTCTTAGGTGACACCTTTGGTTGGTGTTTTGAAAACTCAACAAACATACTACGGTATTGCACACCAGCCTTTTTCTGGTATAGCATTCTTCTTAAAACCGAAAAGGCAGAGGAGTCAAATTACCACTTTCAGCGGTCACTGAGGAGAAAACAACCAGGTTTCAAAATATCGGTATCTGACCAGGAGTTATATGTTAGTGAGCTTCATCCCCATTGGAGATGGTCTCCCGCTTCGGAGATTATAACCTTGCTGAAGGTTCATTTTGAGAAGCATTTATTATTTCCCATTCACCCACTCAAGCACATACTGTCAGTAAGGCAGAATCATCTACCACTGCAGATATGAAGGCTTATCACCCCCCCTATTTCTACAATCTGAGACATAAGAGCAAGCTTTGTTTACAATTCAATATTTGTTGCAGTCATTGCAAACACAAGCTGCTCTGTAAGTTCCTGGTATGGTGCTCAGTACTTATCCTTGGAATTTATTGTTTTTATATATATATATATATATATATATATATATATATATATATATATATATATATATATATATGTGTGTGTGTGTGTGTGTGTGTGTGTGTGTGTGTGTGTGTGTGCATATAGTCTCTCTCTCTCTCTCTCTCTCTCTCTCTCTCTCTCTCTCTCTCTCTCACACACACACACACACACACACACACACACACACACACACACACACACACACACAGAGAGTTTTCATCCAGTTTTGATATGCAGTGCAAGATTGTTGTTCCCAGCCCAGTTCAATTTGTCATTTGTGAAGAGGAACACGTGTGGGCCTCTTTGTTGGCCACTGACAGTGCCTGGTCACGGCCTGTGCTTCACTCATCCCTTTGTGCCTTTCTTGCCTCTGTGTGAATCATCTGTACAACAGAGGTAGGAGGAGGGGGAAAGTGAGTGCACGTTGCATTTGTGTCTCTGTCTCTCTGTCTCTTTTTCTGTGTGTGTCTCTGTCTCTCGTTCTCTCTCTCTCTCTCTCTCTCTCTCTCTCTCTCTCTCTCTCTCTCTCTCTCTCTCTCTCTCTCACACACACACACACACACACACACACACACACACACACACACACACACCGAACCCTTCTTCATCGAGTTGTCATGGGATGGGTGACAACCGGTGCGTGCATGTTGTACTCTAGACCCCAGCTCATCATTTCATGGAAGAGGCTGTTACTTCTATCATCGCTTGGAAACTGGTGGAGGGGAGGGGGGAGGGAGAGGACGATAAACCGCTCCATGAGGGCCTCCAATCACAGACTTCCTGCTGCTTTTAACCCGAGTACAATATCCAGTGGGGCCACCCTTTCATGTGAAGAGTGGGTTGGTCAGACCAGCTGGCTGGCAGACTGTAGGTTACATTCTTGTCTTGTTGTAGACGTCAAATGAGCTTACATAGGCTGCAGCACAACAGGAGGAGAGGAAAAAGGGGGGAGGCAAACTACAGTCAAAACTCGTTTTGCAACAGACTGGCTATAGACTTGCTGCTCTGTCTTGTCATTCCATTCAGCGACAGACCTCAAAAATAAAAATGTACTTGCAAAATGAGGCGACTGCAGGCAGAAATCTAATCAAATTTCAAACATTATTTCTAAACTTCCACACATAAAAAAAAAAACGTTGACAAACGAATCACAAGACAACTCACAACGCATTTCGACCTCTCAGGTCATCTTCAGGCAACATACACAACACTCAGGACAACTAAAATGAACGAGCAATCACTTCTATTCATCTAATTCGACGCAAGATGGGCATTGATGAAAATTATTCCAGCACTAATTGTTTTGTCCCACATTGTCTTGTTTTCCTCTGTAGTTGGCTTGCTTTGTGATTGTGCTGTCCTGCTCTTTGTTTATGAATTTGTTTGTCAAAGGAATTAATGTTGATGAAGTGAGTTTTCATATGGTCTTTGCGGTTTGCTGAGCTGAAACCAACATGAATAGATTTGAAAGCGTTCTTGTCTTGCTTTGTTATGATTTTGTCCTATGTTTTTTTTTGTTGCGTGCTTCTTTTGCTTCAATACTATAACGTTCCATGGAGTCTTGTTTTGTTGTATACTTGTACTTCTCTGTTTCCTGTATTTTGTTTCCTTGTGTATTTGCTTTGCTTTGTATTTTGGTGCCCTGTGTTTTGTGTTCATGGTGTTTTTGTTTTGCTTCGTGTTTTACTCAGTCCCATGTTTTGTTCCATTGCCTGTACATTGTGTAATAAGGCTTCCCCCACCTTGTCTTGTTTCGTTGGGTACTTGGTTTGTGTTTATGTTGTCTTGTTTTTTGTATCCTTCTTCTACTTGTGATGACGCCGTCCTGTGTTTTGTTTTGTTGTGTAGTGGTTTTGCTTTGTGGAACTGTGGTTTGCTGTGCTTTGTATCTTTGACCCACAGCAACATATTCACTGAAATGAAATAAGTATCAGCATTTGGATGTTGAAACTTGACTCATCAGATGATCAGTCAGGGACAATGACAACAGCCAAACGTTGATCGCGTGTACTAAATATGTATGGTAGCATTTAAATGTTTACTACAACTGCACCAATCACCTAATGGCAATAATGACAGCCAAACGGTGATCACTTGTACTAGTTACGCGTGCTACCATTTACATGTTTGATACAACTGCATCGATCACTCAGTGGCAACAATGACAGCCAGACATTGATCATGTGCATGCAAGCCTTGTGCCTCCCACATGACTGGGGGAAAGGTAGTTCACTGGATCAAGCACCAGCTGTAAGTCCAGAGAATCGTGGGTCCTTCTCGTATTTCAACTGTCGTTGTGGGTGGTTTTCTCTTTCTTTTTCGCTGAAATGTTGATCAGTCATTCGTGTAGCATAAGTGATGCAATGCATTTTCCCCTACAAAGCAAGCATATCTGACGTGATGAAATTTTAAAGTTCGAACCTAAAACTCATAGTCCATCTTAGTTTGGTCCATCATTCGGTCACATTCATCGTGTGTACTTTGTGGATACTTTCAAAGCAAACCGAAGATAACGAAGGACGGAACTTCTACATTTCTTGTTTTAACAGCTTTGTGACAGAAAGATTTTAAACGAGTCCATGTTCAGTTTATGCAAAGTGCCATTATAATTCTCCAGTAGATAACTCTTACCGCATCGCCGCATCCTTATGATAACGTCCACAGTAAAGCCAGCACTATATGACATTGTTGTCATCGATGGTAACTGTACCCTTAACAAACTTTTTTGTTTTTCTGGAAAAGGAAAAAAAAAACCAAATACTAAGTTTCCAAATTCTGCTCTAAACTTGCTGCCAGTCAAACAATACAGGTAGAAGTTGATGGCACTGTTGGAGTTGGCCAGGACGTTGCTGACTGCAAGGAAAACGCGATTTTGTCCATACTCAATTGGGTCATCGGAGTCAACATATTGGTACGTGAGGTCATGTACATGGCTGGGTGCTGTTAGGACAAAAAAAAGCAGTGCATGTAGCAATCAAGGTGACAGTCAGTGAAGACACTTTCCGTTGTCTGGAATCCTGGCTGGTTTGTTGCGTAGTAAGCTGTTTGCTCGTTCTGACCGACCTGACCAGTGACCAGAGGAGAGCACTGTTGCTGACCACTAACACCATGAAAGGTACAAAAACAACTTTCAGTCATGAAAACCCAAACCCAAACCGTGTCATGAAACCACTGGTACATTTCTGATACAGCATGAACCCAGCATGTGTGAAAAGAAAAGGCTTGTATTAATATCATATCCGTAGAGACAATGGCAGTGATCAGAGTGATGGCGACTACCGTTACACCGGCAGTAGCTCGTGACATTGTCTTCATCCACACAGCATTGACACGATGTGGCCACAGCACAGAAGCTGCCCTGAGCATAGTGAGCGCCACAAGCATCCACGCAGATAAAGGTCTCGTCGTGTACGACATCAACGTAGTCATCTTGCACTGCCAGGAATTCAGTTCATGAAAGTAGGGCACACCAAATTCTCTGTGGAGCAAGACATTTAAAGGGCCAACAATCAACAGCACCTGGTCAGACCAGGCCAATACTTGAAGAAACACTCCAGAAGTGGATGCAGGAAGACGAAGCATAATCAGAATGATCATGAAATTTCCGAAAATGCCAAAGAGAAGCACAGTAGGATTCCCAGTTGTCCAGATCATGGCGACTACTTTGGCATATGGTTGGTAATCCTCATGCCAAACATCCCAGTTTGAAGGGCCAGAAGTTATCACCGTGCTGTTCACTTTGAAGTTCATAGCAGGTGTTTAGTTGGTTCAGGTGTGTTTTTGTGTTTGAGATTGTTCGTTATCATTCTTCGTGATTCAGCAATATTCTATTCTTCCAGTGTGAAAAATTGAGTACCATTCCAAGCGCGCGGGCACACACACACACACACACACACACACACACACACACACACACACACACACACACACACACACGCACGCACACGCGCGCGCGCGTACACACGCACTCACGCAAGCACACAAGCACGCACTCACGCACGCACGCACGCACGCGCTCATACTCACGTACACACACACGCACACACGCACACACACACACACACACACACACACACACACACACACACACACACACACACACAAAGAGACAGAGATTGTTAGTTATCATTCTTCTTGATTCAGCAATATTCTATTCTTCCAGTGTGAAAAATTGAGTACTATTCCAAGCGCGCGTGCGCACACACACACACACACACACACACACACACACACACACACACACACACACACACACACACACACACACTTACACACACACACACACACACGCACGCACGCACGCACGCACGCACGCACGCACGCACGCACGCACGCGCTCATACTCACGTACACACACACGCACACACGCGCGCACACACACACACACAGACACACACACACACGCACACACACACACACACACACACACACACACACACACACACACACACACACACACACACACACAAAGAGACAGACAGAGAGAGGGGGGGGAGATGAAAAAAAACCGCACACACGCACGAACGAATGTGTGCGC